>APFE030631418.1:8566-41880 GCA_000404065.3 Pinus taeda | reverse complement strand
TTTATGAATATAGATCTTTGTTCTTTGATAGTAGTATGTTGTTGTGATTCCACAGGTGCTCTTTGAAGCTGGGCAGACGAAGAAGAAGCGGCAAAGCTCTATTAGGAAGGAGAGGAAATCAAGCACAAGACTAATGTTGGTCTCCTTGGTTCCCCTCTTGTCTATTTTCATAAAGGAAAACGAAAGTAGACTTTATTTGTTTGTTTCTAAGATAGCTACCAGTCTTAGTGGGAATAGTAGCATCCGAGTGGACACTATTCCCGGTAATAGCGTGGGATCCGCCAAGGGTAGTTATGGGGCTAAAAGTCCATATTTTGGTCAAATTTTCTAATCCAAATGTAAAGACTCCATCTTTTGTGGTCGCAGAGCGCATAGGTGTTAACGAGTCATAGGGTTGTCCACCCTTATTTAGAAATGTAATGTCAGCTATAAAATCTCTACCCATGGTCAACAAACCATGACATTGTATAAATAGAGCTAAACTCTAAGTAGTTTGATAGCAAGGAGATAGACACATGAAGATATGATGTATGAGAGATAGCTCTAAAGTAGAAGTCTAAGTTTGGGTCATAGCATAAGTAGAGGGTCTGCAGCTGAGTGCACGGACCCCTATAGCTGAGTGTATAGGGCAGGTCGATTCTGTAAATGTTCAGAATTATCAATAAAGAGAAGTATTCTACAATTTTTGTGTCTTTCTTTCCTGTTTATGCATCTTTTTATGTTGGGTATGAATTTCACTTATAATTCTTATATGATGCGCGAATGTATGTAAATGTGTTGGTTAAGTGAATGCAAGTAAGCACATCTTCTTATGCGAAACTAACTAAGATTGGTTAATAAGATACGTAAACACTTAGCCTAGTTTGGGAGATATCGTAGTTCACTGCCTTAACAGTGTGAAAATCCCTGAGTCGTAGGTTAGGGCTACACGAAAACCAATTGTACCCTTTCACGGAGGTACTAAAGGGTGGAACAGAGGGCTAAGAAACTTGTGCGAAGGTGGGTATAGCCAGAATAAACCGACATCACAACCATTTGAAGGGTACAGAAACTTGGTTCTAGCATCCCCTATATTGATTCGGGTGAGACTTTAGTCTGCGCTCCACAAGCTAATTCCAAAAGGACCAGTAGTGCAGGGATTTGTTTAGGTAACTAACGATGAACCTAGGTTAGGCCCTCTCAAGCCAACAATAACAAAGCAAGATCATGCATTTAAATGGGACGATTCTACCCAATGGGAATTTTTTTCTATTTAGGAAGTTATTGCTTCTTCCCTATTTCAACAAAACCTTATTTTAATAAAGAATTTTGCATCTATACTAATGCCATATAGGAAGCCATTTTTGGTATCTTTATGCAGAAAAATGGTGAGAGCATTGAACAACCAATCACCTTTATGAGACAAAGCTTCTCTATGATGAATTTAATTACTCTTTTATCGAAAAATATTCTTTCACTATCATCAAGTTGAATGATAAGTTCTAGTATTATATTCTAGGCAAGCACATATAGGTAAGGGTCCCTTTACCAGTTGTTAAATTTCTATTATCACAAACTTATCTTTAAGTAAAATTGGTGCATTGGGTTTCCAAAATTCAAGAACATGATCAGTTTATTATCACAATTAATATAATCAAGAGATGTGATTTAGCTCTTCACTTGGCCCAATACCCTGAGTCATATGTGTTAAAAAATGAAGATGAAGCCCTTTCTACTATTTTCCTAATCAATGAACAACATATATATGTAGAAAATACCTCATGGTATAGGGATATAATTTATTATATACAGAATAAAAACTGCCTTGATCACCTTGACAAATTTCAATGAAGAAGATTACATTTGAAATCTTCAAAGTATTTGATCCTTAACAATTAACTCTTTCGCAGATAATTTAATGGATTGTTTTTGTATTGTGTAGATGATGAATCTGCTAACGAGATATTAGCATTATCTCATGACTCCTCTCATAGAGGTATGCACATTGGAGGTCATTTTGGTGACAAATCCACTGCACATAAGATTTTAAGATATGGATATTGTTAGCCAACAATCTTGTTAGATTCTTATTAATATGTGCAAGCTGTAAGGAATTTCATCAAGTTGTTGGTAAAGATAAATTTCGTGCCATGCCCTTGCAAACAGTAAAACATGATTTTCCTTTTTCTAAATGGGGCTTGGAATTTATAATCCTAATCAATCTACCCTCATTCATTGGGTACATCTTTGTTCTAACTGTTACATTATACTTTATGACGTGGGTATAAGTAGTACCATTAAAGAATGTCTGAGATGATCAAGGTATTTAGTTTTCTGAAAATAATATATTATCTCGCTTTGGAAGACCATTGGATTTAATCATAGATAACATACCAACTTTCATTTCTCTGAAAATCATTTATTTCTATAATAAATACAAAATTAGACATTCCATTCTTTTTCTTATTACCTGCAAGGTAATGGATAGGAGAAATCCTCGAATGAAATATGATTCATATATTGAAAAGTATCATAAATGACAAACCATGGAATTGGCACAATCTCTTAAAGTATGCCCTATGGGTTGACCACACAATTGTCAAATCAAGTACTAATGCTTCCCCTTTCTAGCTAGTGTATGTTCAAGAGGTAGTTATGCCTATTGAACTCGAATTAACCTCAGTACACCTTTCCCTAAAGGTTGAAGAACTTAATTCCACTGATATTCCTAAGTGAGTGCTACCTCTACTAGCATTGGAAGAACATAGTAATCATTATTCTGATAATCGTAAACGCAAAATGAAAATAGTAAAGAAATATTTTGATAAAAACATCCAAATTTTTTAACTTTATTGTTGGCAAAAAATGTTATTATGGGACTTTGCACACGCAGAGAAGGGTAAGCTTCATAAGTTTTAAAATTTATGGATTACTCCTTTTAAAATGGTTGCAATTTTCAAACTGAATTCCTACATGTTAAAATGTGAATATGACTCTATTATGCCCTACACTATGAATGGTTGACATATCAATCCATACATAGAGGTAGTACAAAATTAAATTGTCAAAAAATCATTTCCACTCTTATGTAAAGATTTATTTGGCTTTCCTTAGTTTTTTCTTAATTTGTTTTTTTTTTTTTTTTTTTTTTTTTTTTTTTTTATCTTTTTCCCTTAGTTTTATTTCTACTTGCTACCATTCATTTTCATGTTACAGTTTTCTATCTTTTGGATTTTTGAGTTTCTTCTATTTTCTGCTTCATGGCATTAGAGAACCTTATTTTTTGTTGTTTTATTTTCAGTAAGCACAATATACATACCTTTGTTTAAGTACAATTGGGGTTTATTTGAAAAAAAACACCTTCTCTGGTATATTGTTTTTTAAGCTTTATTTCTCTAACAAAATTACTATGTTGATATTTTCAACCTGTCATCAACAAGATTTTTACTATAGGAATAAGTAACCTTCCTTTTATCCAAGAGTTGGATTGCGAAGAAGCTTTGTCTAACCTTATATTTACCTACAATAAGTCATCTCAAGTGATATCTTCTTCACCTACATCTTTCACCCCCCTTGCTTCCTGCCTCCCAATGACAACTTGCAACCTACTCATTTGAAGTTTTAGCTATTAATTCCTTAACCAAAGTTTCTGCATTGTAGTTCACATTATGCAAACCACCCTAAGAAGTTTCCAATATTGAAACACACCAACATTCACAATTTTCGCAAACCATTGTGAGTGCTTCCCATTCCCTAATAATAAAAAAAAAAAAAATAAATTATATAAAATATATATAATATATTATATTATATATATATTATTATATATATATATTATATATATATATTATATAGATATATATATAAAGAAAAACAAAACAAAAAAAAATTCTGAAATCTAACCCAAAAAAAATATATTCAAAAATATTCAAACATAGTGTGTGGAACCCTTCCTTAAGAAATCCCCCTACCATCTATAGGAGTATATAATGAATGCATTAGAAGGTTTCTGCTATGAGTTCTTCTAAAGTGAAAAATGAACGTTTGCTCACATCATATGTGCTTTGTGAAGTATGCAAGGAGTTTGAAGTCTCATTTTTGTTAGGTCAGATGTTTTATTATGAAATAAGCATTAACTGTATTCATAATACTCAATTCATGGTTGGAATATATATATATATTATATATATTATATATATATATTATATATTATATATATATATATATATATATATTATATATATTATATGGTGGTCTAAAACTTTGGTCTAGTCAATGCCATGGGCACAAGAAAAAATCATTGTTATATTGCATAATATATACATATATGTGGGCCTATGTTTGCGTTGTCGGGTGCCATAAGAAACACAAGGTGTACTTCTAAAATTGTTTTGGTTATATTTTCAAGGGGTCAACTCTATGTACTTGGAGCATAGGTTATATATTGCACTGCATATATATAAAGTATGGTAACATTGTTTGGACTTATGAGCATTTATGAGGCTGTAGGATATGGATTTCGAATTTAATGATTTAAAAAAAATTCAGTGCTATGTTGAGATTATATTTTATATATGTATATAGATCTGGTTAAATAAGATGAAACAAAGGTGATAATTTATTAAGGTTTTATTGTATAATTCATGGCAATGTTCAGCCGTGATTTGATATTAACCAAGGCACCAATATTAAATGAGGAAACAATTGTCTGTAATATGGGTAGGATGTTGTAGATTACGATGATTATAGATGTTATTAAAGTGCAACGAAAGTTGGTTACTATACAAAATATTGATGCATGTATTGTTTTACAATGGGATTGGTCTATCTATCCCTGTCATTACTTAGCCAACATTGTATGCAATGCCACATAGTCAGATGGTCAGATGGTCAGATGGTCGGACCACCTGTGTATGGCTTCAATCAACTGCAATTCACCTTTCTGGGGAAGGGATCTCCATTCAAATTAACCAATTGGACCACACCACGGTCGGTAATCTCCTTAATAACATAAGGCCCTAACCAGTGCATCCTCAATTTTTTGGGGAATTTATCGAACTTACTATCATACAACAAAAACAAATCATTTACCTTGAATGCGCGCAGCTTGATGTGTTGATCGTGCCACACTTTTTCACACTGATTTTGGACCTACTAGTGAAATCCAGCCAAAAATCACTCTTCTTCAAGCTCATCCAACTACACGAGCCTCTCTTTCAAGGCTCTGCAATCTTTCATACCCATGAGTGCTGTTATGCACAAAATAGGCATGATGTATTCCATAGGCGTCACCACTTCAACCTCGTATACCAACCTAAATGGTGTTTGTCCCGTTAACTTCTTGCACGTCATCTGATAAGCCCATAGTACTGCAGGTATGCATAGGTCCCAATTACTTTCCTAAGCATTGCATACCTTGGTCAGTGTGGTTTTGAGCACTTTTTTGAATGCCTCCACTGTCCAGTTAGCCTATGGGTGATAAGGTGTGCTCTTCTGGTGATACACCTAAAATTCCTCCGTTAGTGCGTTGATCATCTCATTTAGGAATGCATACCATGATCGCTCATCAATATCTTTGGACATCCAAATCGCATCAATACATGCTCAAATAGGAATTTTGCAACAGTCACGCCTGTGCAATCCTTCACTGACTACACTTCTTCCCAACGAGTCAAGTACTCTATCGCAGTGATAATGTAACTCACGCATGTCTTTCCTTGGGGCTGAATAGGTCCTACAAAATCTATTGTCCACTTTTCGAAGGGTTGCAAAGTAATTTGTGGATTCAAAGGCATTTCAACCCTTCATGATGGCCTTCTTGTTCTTTGACATACATCGCACGCCTTGCAATATGCTTTCAAGTCCTAATGAAGGGTTGGCCACCACAACCCTGCATGTAGAATCTTTTGCACGATTTCTCTCCCTGCATAATTTCCTCCCATGGTGCCCCCATGAGCGTCCATGAGGATGTTGCTTCGTTCAAACTCAAGTACATACCTTCGCAGTATTTCATCATTCCCCATATTGTATAAATTCCTAGCAATGACAAAGAATTTCTTTGCGCGCACCACTAATTCCTTCTTTTGCTCGATAGAGTAGCCTTCCGGCGCAGTTCTTATTGTGAGGAAGTGTATTATATCCTCAAAATGTCCATCCATGACGCGCACAACAAAGAGTTGCATGTAAGGTAATCCTTCCTCCAAATTAGTAGGTTCCTCCCATATTTCGATGCACGACAGATGATCTGGTCCCATGTTCAATCATCCAAGATTCACAACAACTTCAAAATCGCACTCTTGGAATGATAAGAGCCATCTGTAGATACACCCCAACAACACAAGATTATTAACCAGGTACTTTAGCGCGGAGTACAGGTGCACCTGCTCAAGTTGTGTCTTTTCTCCATAAGCTTGTGTCCATTTGGCCAAATGCATGTGTGGATTATTCTACCCATCGTACTTGTCTATCAGTCACATCTTAGGCTTCCCAAATCTTGCTCTCATCGTCCTCCTACAGTCGCGCCAATCGTCAAAAATTCCCTTGTGCATACCCCACCATCTTGCAGGTGTTGTGCGTAGTGCCCAATCCAAGGCCTAGAAGCGTTGTTTTTTGGCACCTCCCTTTCAAATGCATCCAGAAAGGTACCTACCTCATTTAGACCACCATAAGTAGGCATATTTCTTTCTTCTAATGAAACACAACACAACGACTGGGTCATCATATTGCAATTCAACGTAGTTACTTCATGTAACCAATTCTGCCAGCATTGTATTTCCTCTTGGTCTCATGCTTTTATCTTATAGTTGCATTCCATATCATCATCACTCTCATAGCCGTGGACTGGTTTCGTATAGCACGATCCTTCAGCAAGACCCAAGGGTATTATTACGTGTAGTGATTTATTCTCAAACATCACCTTTCACTTCTTTAGATTGATTACACTGTTCATATCAATAGCCTAGTCAATTCCCAAGAGCGCAGGGTAGGGGTTGTTGTCATCAACAATCTCTACTACTTCAAAATCTTTCAACGTGCTCACTCCCTCAATATCCACGATCACCCCATGTAGCCACCCTATGGGTATGATTTTCTGTTGATTCACCATCCTTAGCTGAATTGGATACCATTGTAGCGCAGGTCTCCCCATTCGCTCCCAAGTCTGCTTTGGTAGTACATTCACATCTGATCCCAAATCCAGAATGACTTGATCCATTTTGTATTCTCCGATCTGCGCGGTGAGTCTCATTTCAGGCCCCATCCTTGTCTTATGCAGTTCACCTGGCATGGTCCCAACGCATCTATTGATAAGTTCCTGTAACCCTTTCACAGCCTTACTATCATGCAACAACTTCATACAATTTTCCAAGAAAGTTATGAGCATGGAGGGGTCCATCTCCAGCTCAGGCTTATCCCTGCTTCCTTAGGTGGAGGCCTCCATGAAGATCTTCTTAGATTCCATGAATGCTTCACGAGCACACTCCAAATCAAACTCGGCCTCTTTAGTTGGGGCTTTGCAAACCCATGTACTATCTCTGGTTGTTTCCCCTTGTCATCTCCTATCGTGTATCCACTTCGGAGCACTATATTTATGTTCAGGTCTTCCTCGCACAGCTCAGACCTCATCATCTGTAGGTTCTGAGTTAGGGGAGGTGGTAGCGCCCCTTTGTCACATATCCTAGCTATCAGCGTAGGAAAATCTTCTATTTCATGATCAAACAGTTTGCAATACTTGCACAACAAGTGCGTTGGATTAGTACAATCATAGGCATAGTGCCCTGGCCCTCCGCAATTTTACCAAATCAACTATACACGACCTCTACCAGCTCCTCCTCTGCCTCGGCCTCGTCTGCACCTTTGAAATCCTATCTATGCCATCCCTGCATTTTGGTCAAGGGCCACATTTCGGCCTGAACCCTGTAGGCGAGAGTTCTATTCATCATCAATTCATAGCTCCTACAAGTATGCTCATCATGTCCTACCAACCTACAAAAGTTGCAAAACAACTATTGTGGTTCTTGCACATACTTTTGTGGCAAGTAACAGTTGTCCGTGGCATGTTTTATGGCTACCTGATAGATAGCGCACCATAAAGTAGGCACCGCACTAGGTCCTTCTTGAGCTTCTGGCCTTAAAGGCATCGATCCTCCTCCTGCAAGGTAATTTGTGAAGACCTAGCAGTGGTCTTTAGCATGACCCTGACTCTTGCATTTCAAACACCATACCTATTCGCGGACCTCTAGCTGAACCATCCTGTCCTACTTCAAACTTTGCATCTGAAGGCACAAATTCTTCAAATGCATGTGGATCTACTGGACTCCTAGATTAGGATCCTACATCGGAGTCTAGTGTGGTCTCATGGAAATCTCCAAGGCATTTTCTTGAGTTGTTATCTTTTGCTGTGACAACGCACTCCATAAGTGTGGTAGTAGCAAAGCCACAAATCACTCACGATGTTGTCCATCTTTTAAATTCATGTTTGCTTTGCAAATTGTACATTTCAACCTCTGATCTAGTTCCTAAGGTGTCTCGCTTCGTAGCATCATGATCTCTTTGAATCCAACAATCGACTGCGCTTCAGATTTAGGCTTTCTAAATTCCCTATTATGTGTTGCTTGGATGTCTGCTACTCTAGCATTCGGGTTATCACTGGAGTACTTAATATACTAGGTTAGTGTGCGATATTGTAGAGCACTAATCAGTGTTGCCTTCTTTATATGATCATTTGTAACACCTTGAGGTTCCCATACAACCCTCAGAATGAACCAGAATTGGTCTGGGTCCTCATTTCTCAAGCCTTTGAACAAAGGAAACTTCACTTTGTTTTCCATATTGAACTGGGGTGGAGGTGGAGGTGGTACAAGTGAAGATGGAGGTGATGGTGGTGAAGCCGGTGGTGGTGTGGGTAGAGGTGGTATTCATGAGAATCCTTGTTTTATCAACTGAATAGCACTTCGTAGAGAGACCTTCATGATCCTTGCTTCATCCCCTCATGGAGGCGAAATCAAGGGGCTATGCTCTAGACCCTTATTTCCTTCGTTTTTGTAAAATATTTCGCTTCGCGTAGTCCCAAACATCAAGGTAGCTGCATAACCCATTTTTCACACAACAACATCTTAATCCAAGTATTCAAAGATTTTATGTACTTACCTCGCAGTCCTTTGAAAAAGCGTCCCTCTACCTCACTATAGCTGACTAAGGTGTCGACTGCGAAGTCAGTCACAAATCCTCCTATGATGTGATCAAGCCAATAATCGACAACACAGGAGATATTATCCTCTAATGCTTGCAACCTTCGCACTAGCTCTGGGGTCCACACAATAGGATTATCAGGTTTCCACCTTCCTTGGCTGTTTTCTAGCTTCGCGATCCACTCATATATCTCAGTAGGAAAGGAAGCAAAAAATATTTTGTGGGTCTCCATATACAAGTATCAATCCAACCACTATTCTTTTGACAGTCATGGATTTTTGTTTTCTTGTGCTGCGAACTCATGAATCCTTTTGTCCAACTAGCCTTCGATTTCTTTCTTAGTTGTATTCTAGTGATACAACATCACACATCCCTTATGAAGATTCTAGTCCCAATAACGTAACCATTTTTCGGCTTGTGGGGGCTTGACCCAGGTTAAGTGTTAGTTAGCTAAACAAATCCCTACACTACTAGCCCTTTCGGCATCAGCCTGCGGAGCGTGGACTGAAGTCTCACCTGAAGTAGTATGGATGGATGTTGAAACCAAGTTTCTACACCCTTGAGATGGTTTTGATGTCAATTTATCTTGGCTATACCTGCCTACGCACAGGTTGCTTAGCCCTCTATTCTAGCCTTTAGTACCTTCGCGAAACGTACAATCAGCTCTCGTGTAGCCCTAATCAGGGGTTGATATACTTTCACACTGCTAGGCAAGCGAACTACGATATATCCCAAAATAGGCTAAGTGTCTTTCTTATCTTATTAACAAATCTTAGTTAGCTTCGCATAAATAGATGTTCTTACTTGCGTTCACTTAACTGATACATTTACATACATTCACGCATCATATAAGCATTATAAGTAAAACTCATACCCAACATGACAGATGCATAAATAGGAAATAAAGAGGAATAAATTGTAGAATACTTCTCTTTATTTATAATTCCAAACAATTACAGACTTGAGACTCCCTGTGCACTCAGCTGCAAGGGTCCATGCACTCAGTTGCGGACTTCTAGGCCATTGCACACTCAGCTGCAGAGCTTCTACCTATGCTATGACCCAAACATAGACTCCTGCTCTAAAGCTATGATTCATACATGTTCGATCTTATTCATTGCCTCTAACTACTTAGAGCTTAGCTCTATTTATACAATTTCATGGTCCGTGGACCATGGGTAGATCTTTTACAGCCAACGTTACATTTCCAAAATAAGGGCAGACAACTCTATGACTCTTTAACATCTATGCACTCCGCTACCACAAAATGTCAAGTCTTTACATTGGGATTACAAAATTGGACCAAAATACTACCCTTGGGGGATCCCACGCCCAACAGATGGACTCACCCTAAGGGTGGAATTATACAACAAGCATGTGTTATCCTCCTCAAGCTTGATAAAAAAATGAAGAGGTACTAGTAAGCAATGATTGGGGAAAATGGAAAAGGGATAAACCACTTTATGGCAGCAGGTCACTCTTAAACATGACACTTTCACTTCATCATTGTGACTATTTGGGTTGGGTTATCTGCTTGATGGTCATCATACCTTGGTCTATCATACCATCCATTACTTTTGTTTTGGGTCAATGCTACCAATCCATTCAGTGTCACTGACTTGTTCAAGAGAAGTCACTCAGTTAAAATTCATCATTTGCAATACTCATAAACCTTCATTTTCATAACCACCATTCCCGAGCCTTGTGTCATCAGTCAAATTCCGTCTCCAAAATTATTACACTCATTTTGTGTCATTGATGTGGGATACATCAAGGCCCTCCTGGGACGAGTCACTTCTTGTCGACATTAGTGCATTGTCCAAGAAGTTGACTTAGAAACACCCTTTTAGTACCTTGAGGCTTGCATACATCAATGGAAAGTTTCTCGCTTCCAACAATAGGTTGACATCATTGGCCTTCAACCAAAAGACTTTGTATGGTGTTCGACATCAAAACATCCGTTCACACCATGTAGAATGTACTGTAGTACCTTGAGGATCATTATCATTATCGGTGATTTCTCTCGTGTTTGTTAACGGCTTACATCATTGGGTGGTAATAAAATGGTGTCTTCCCATGTTCGACTTCATATCACATATTCACATGGTTAGACTCGTACTTGAGCGAATGATTGAATGAGATAGAAGACCCCAAATCTAGTTTCATCCATCTGGGCTACAATTTCAGGAAATGTACCAAATCATCCATACATATTGATGGTCATTCCTATCATGGGTCTATATCTATAGAGAATTGTCTATATTCTTGTAATGAAAGTTTATATGTTGAGCATGCATATACCTTCCCTCAATGATTCATGAGAAAAAAAATCAAAATATCATGATATTATGTATTGTAATCGATGTAGGTCACCAACCACTTCAGAACCTCCTCATCACATTGTAAAGCATATCACTCGACATCATTATTTTTTGACTTCATGCTTTAGCAGGTAGCTATTATAGATCCATTTGTGCACATCAATCCCATCATTCAAATCAGTACCATTAGGGCTTATCAAACCCTAATTCAGTTGCTACATGCCTTAGACAAGACACCTCTTTGAATGCCTCCTTCCCTGAGAGTTCTTTGGCTTGAATCCCTCCATAATTGCCTCCTTGAGGGACTAGCGCAACCTTAGACAGGGGTAAGTGAACTTCAGTGTAGATAGACCCATGTCAGGGTGCTTGCAGACCACCTAAACCCACTTTGACATGCACTGGACAAGATTGAGTGAAATTCACATAGGGTTCTGGGAATGTTCTCATCTTTTGGAGCCATCTAGAAGATTCCCACAGTTATCATCTCCTGTGAGCTTGAAATTGGAAAGGGAATGAGTTAAGTGACCTCCTATCCTCTCATCCTTCCTCCATGGAAAATAACTCTAAGTTTGGAAGGCCATTCAATACCCTCATTCATGAAAAAACCTCCTCCATTTGCCTATAAATTGAGCACTCATCTAAGTGATCGGGCGCTGGACTTTGAGAGTTTGTAAGGAAATACTGTTGGAGTGAGAATTGAGATTGTAAGTGAGTAGTGTTATGTTGCCAGAGTGTTATGCTATTGATGTGATGTTGGTTGGAACCCAAGCTAGAAGAGTGGAAATCGATCGGACTTCATGGTTGTAATTCTTCCTTTTATCTAATAAAGTAGTTTATACCTATTTTCCATATGCTTATCTTGATATATGATGTTTATATGTGTGAATATATCTAATTCCATTTACTTGTATCAATACATCTCTTGCTTTGATTAGTTCTTTGTCTTCTGTTTATTCTTGCAGGTACTTTTGGAGTGAGTTAAGTTCAAGGAGTGACGGGAATCAAGCAAAGGAGACAAAAGGAAAGCGAAAGAACAAGTGGGTCCTTAATCCCTTTATCTTATTTATCGTTTATAGAAAAGGGATAAGTACTTTAATTCTATTGTTCCAAGTATAGCTACCTACCTAGGGAATTAGTATTTTGGGGTAGATACCTAATTCCTCATAACAGGGTGGCCAACTTGATGCCTATAAGGAAAAAGAATGGTGACATATGTTTATGTGTTGATTACCATTTACTGAATAAAGAAAGTGTCAAAGATAATTTTCCTTCACCTAAGATGGAACACAAGTTCCTAGATAATGTCTCTCTTTGACAACTTTTCTAGTTATAATCAGAATCATGTCAAGAATATTGATACATATAAAACTACCTTCACTACTCATTGGGGCACCTTTTCCTACGAACACATGCCTTTTGGCCTTATAAATGTAGCGACCACCTTTCAATGGGATATGTAATTAGCCTTTGAGGACCTCATCATGGATATCATCCAAATTTACCTCGATGATATGAATTTGTATTCCAAGTGTCATGAAGATCATTTTCACTATTTAAGAAAAGTTTTCATGAGATGCAGAAAATTTGTCCTATCATTGAATACTTTTTTTGTTTTGTTTTGGTGTTACTATTGGTAAACTATTAAGTCATATATGCATTAGATTTCAACAATAGCATTGATATAGAGAGGTTTGAGGAAATAATAAATCTTCCCTCTTCTAGCTCTAAAAAAAAAACTCAATATTTCATGGGAAAGGTGAATTTCTTACGCATTTTTATAAATGATTTTGCTAAAATTAATAAACCTATTCATAATATAATTGTTGGGTGCAGGATCCCCCAAGGGTAGTTTTGGGGCTAAAAGCCCATATTTTGGTAAAATTTTGTAATCCAAATGTAAATACTCTACAATTTGTGGTCGCGGAGTGCATAGGTGTTAAAGAGTCATAAGGTTGTCTGTCCTTATTTTGGAAATGTAATGTCGACTGTAAAAGATCTACCCATGATCTGTAGGCCATGGAATTGTATAAATAGAGCTAATATCTAATTATTTTGATAGCAAGGAGATAGACACATGAATATATGATGTATGAGAGATAGCTCTGAAGTAGAAGTCTAAGTTTGGGTTGTAGCATAGGTAGAGGCTCTGCAACTGAGTGCGCAAGGCGGGTCGAGTCTATACTTGTCCGGAATTATCAATAAAGAGAAGTATTCTACAATTTTTGTGTCTTTATTTCTTGTTTATGCATCTTACTATGTTGGGTATGAATTTCACTTATAATGCTTATATGATGTGTGAACATATGTAAATGTGTTGGTTAAGCGAACGCAAGTAAGAACATCTGCTTATGTGAAGCTAACTAAGATCGGTTAATAAGATAAGTAAACACTTAGCCTAGTTTTGGAGATATCGCATTTCGCTTCCCTAGCACCGTGAAAGTCCCTAAGCCATAGGTTAGGGCTGTGCAAAATCCAATTGTACCCTTTCGCGAAGGTATTAAAGGGTGGAACAGAGGACTAACTAACCTGCGCAAAGGCAGGTATAGCTGGAATACACTAACATCACAACAATGTCAAGGGTACGGAAACTTGATTCTAACATCCCCCCATACTGCTTTGGGTGAGACTTCAATCCACACTCTGCGGGTTGATTCCGAAAGGGCCAGTAGTGTAGGGATTTGTTCGGCTAACTAATGCTGAACCTGGGTCAGGCCCCCTCAAGCCAACAAATGGTTTCGTTACCAGGACCAGAATCTGCATAAGAGATGTGTGATGTCATATCACTAGAATCCAACTAAGAAGGAGATTAGAGATTGGTTGATTAGAAAGATCAACGAATTCACGACATAGGAGAATAGAAACCCATGACTATCAAAAGAACAGTGGTTGGAGTGATACCTGTATATGGACATCCATGAAATATTTTTCGCCTCCTTTCAAGTTGATTTGTATGAGTGGATCACGAAGCTAGCAGATGGCCAAGGAAGGTGGAAACTTGATGGCCCTATTGTGTGGACCCTAGAGCTAGTGCGAAGGTTGGAAGCATTAGAGGATAAGATCACCCGCACTGTCAATCATTGGCTCGATCACATCATAGGGGGATTTGTGACTGAATTCGCGGTCGACACCTTAGTCAGCTATAGTGAGGCAGAGCGATGCTTTTTCAAAGGACCGGAAGGTAAGTATGTAAAATATTTGAATACTTGGATTAAAATGTTGTTGTGTGAAAAATGGATTATGTAACTACCTTGATGTTTAGGACTACGCGAAGTAGAAAAACTTAAAGGAACAAAGGAAATAAGGGTATGGAGTATAGCTCCTTGATTTCACCTCCACGAAGAGACAAAGAAGGAATAGCGAAGGTTTCTCTGCGAAGCGCTATCGAGTTAATAAGGCAAGGATTCCTACGAATACCACCTCCACCCTCACCACCTCTGATTTTACTGCCATCGCCTCCAACTTCACCCGTACCACCTCCACCTCCACTGTGATTTAGTATGGCAAATATAATGAAGTTGCCTTTGTTCAAAGGCTTGGGAAATGAGGACCCGAACCAATCCTAGTTTGTTGTGAGGGCTGTATGGGAAGATCAAGGTGTTACAGATGATCACATAAGAAAGGTGACACTGGTTAATGCTACGCAACATTGCGTGCTAACCTGGTATATTAAGTACTCCAACGATAACCCGAATGCTAGAGTAGCAGAAAACCAAGTAGCACTAAATTGGGAATTTAGTAGGCCTAAATCTGAGGCACAATCGATTGTGGGATTCAAAGAGATCACGATGCAACCAAGTGAGAAGCCTTGGGAACTAAATCAGAGGCTGAAATGTATGATCCATGAGGCTAACATGAATTTGACAGATGGACAACATCGTGAGTGGTTTGTGTCTTTGATACTACCACACTTAAGGAGTGCATTGTCACAACAGAAGATAACCACTCAGGTAGAGGCCTTAGATATTTCCATGAGACTACATGAGACTCTGATGCAAGATCCTAATCTAGGAGTCTAGAAAATCCATGTGCAGCTAAAGAATCTATGCCTTGAGATGCAAAGTCTAAAGCAGGACAAGACGGTTCGACCAGAGGTATGCGAGGAAGTATGGTGCTTGAAATGCAAGAGTCAAGGTCATGACAAAGACCATTGCTCGGTCTTTGTGAATTACCTTGCAGGAGGAGGACCAATGCCTTGAAGGCCAAAAGCTCAAGTAGGACCTAGTATGGTGCGTACTTTATGGTGTGCTATCTGTTAGGTAGCCAAAAAACATGCCACGGATAACTGTCATTTGCTACAGAAGTATTTACAAGCCCTACAACAATTGTTTTGCAACTTTTGTAGGTCAGTAGGACATGATGAGCATACTTGCAAGAGCTATGAATTGATGATGGATAGAACTCCCACCTATGGGGTTCAGGCCAAAATGCGGCCCCTTGACCAGAATGCAGGGATGCCACGGATGAGGCCAAGGTAGAGGAGGACTTGGTAGAGGTCGAGGACAGTTGATTTGCTACAATTGCAGAGGACTAGGGAACTATGCCCATGATTGCACTAATACAATGCATCTGTCATGCAAGTATTGCACACTATTTGATCATGAGATGAAAGATTGTCCTACGTTTATAGCTAGGATACGTGACAAAGGGGCACTACTTCCTTCATTGACTCAGAACCTACATATGAGGAGGTCTAAGCCATGCGAGGAAGATCCAAATGTAAATATAGTGCTCCAGAGTGGAATCACAATAAGAGATGACAAGGGGAAACAACCATAAGACAATACATGGGTTCACAAGGCCTCAACAAAAGAGGCTAAGTTTTATTTGGAGCGTGCTCGGGAAGCCTTCATGGAAGCTAAGAAGAGCTTCATAGAGGCCTCCACTTCAGGAAGCAAAGATAAGCCTGAGCTGAAGATGGACCCCTCTATGATCACAACTTTCCTAGAAACCTATATGAAGTTAGTACACGATAGTAAGGCAATGAAAGGGTTACAAAAACTCATCAATAGGTGTGATGGGATTGTGCCAGGTGAGCCATGCGTAGTGCGAAAGATTGGCAAGCATAAAACAAGGACAGGATGGGAGATGAGACTGGCCGCACAAATAGGAGAGTATGAAATGGATTAGGTCATCTTGAAGCTAGGGTCAGATGCGAATTTCCTACCAAAGTAGACTTGGGAGTGAATGGGGAGACCTATGCTGCAATGGTCTCTGATCTAGCTAAGGATGGTGAATGAGCAGAAAATCATACCCATGGGACGACTGCAGGGAGTGACCGTTGATATTGAGGGAGCGAGCGCGCTGGCGGATTTTGAAGTAATAGAGATTATGGATGACATCAATCGCTACCCTACACTCCTAGGAATTGACTAGGCTACTGATATGAATGGGGTAGTCAATATCAAGAAGTGAAAGATGATATTTGAGAAGAAATCACTCCACGTAATAATACCCTTGGATCCTGCTGAAGAATCACACTATACGAAACTAATCAGTGATTATGAGAGTGATGATGATCTGGACTGCATCTATAAGATAACAACATGAGACCAAGATTGGGTGAATGCCACTATGGATGGATGGATTACAAGGGAGCACGAAAGTTCTTGCACTTCAAATTCCTACAAAGAAATAGAACACTGGAAGAATCGGTTACATGAAGTAATTGTTGAGTCTTGAAAATGTCATTCATTTCCATTACACTTTCACTATTATGTCCATTATATCACCTCCATTTCACCTCCATTTCACTACTATGTCACCACATTCATCCCACTTTCATTGTCATTGGGCTACCTTATGTTTTTCCAATCTTTATTAATTCTAAGCCTTTTAAGTGAATTTGTGGTTAAAAATTAGAAAATAATGTGCATATGTTTATACCTAACAAATGGGTTGAGATTGTTGACATGTGTAGGTTGAAAGGAGGCTTCTAGAAGACCCTTATGTGGCACTCTAAGGCCAAATTCGAATTTGAGTGGAAAGAATCATGGGATCATGAGGATATGTGTCACATCTCCTAATGTATTGTAACTCTAAAAAGACATGTGTCTTATCAGTTCCTATTTTGATTAGGACTCTAGAGGTAGAGGGAGAGATTCATGGACTCTCATTAATGAGATGGCTTCTCATCTTTTTGTATAAATAGGAGATCTCTCTCCTTCATTTGTTAGTCTTAGCTTGTTAGTTCTTAAGCTTGTTAGCTTGTGAGATGGCTTTAGAAGCTTTGGAGAGCTTTGTTGTACTTTGTAATTTTGAAGAATTTGAATAAAGCTTTGATGTTCTCAACATGGAAGGAGATTTGAAGTAGATGTCATGGAGCACATTAGAATGTAAAATAGAGTAGATTTTATTTTGTAATTTTGCTTTGATTTCATTATGTCATTTGATTTCTTTCAAGTTTGATAGATTAGAGTTTCCATTGATGCAATTTTAATTCATGCAAGTGTGTTCAACTGGTTGATTGTAGATTAGTTTTTCTTTACATGTTTTTGCATCAAATAATGACATGAGATTTGCCTTTGCTGATTGTTTTTTTTTTAGATTTTCAATTACAGTTATGCTTTGATTTCAGTCTTATTCATTTGCTTTGTTAGTTAGTTTAGATATCAAATTCCTCATATCATTGATGTTATCTCCTAAAGCCATAGCTTAGACTACCTGGCAAGCTATCGAACTATGAATGATGTGATTTGATTTTAGCTTTATTTTTCTGCAATTAGATATCAAATTCCTCATATCATTGACATTATCTACTAAAGCCATAGCTTAGAATACCTGGCGAGCTATCGGACTATGAATGATTTGATTTGATTTTAGCTTTATTTTTCTACAATTAGATATCAAATTCCTCATATCATTGATGTTATCTCCTAAATCCATAGCTTAGACTACCTAGCGAGCTATCGAACTATGAATGATGTGATTTGGTTTTAGCTTTATTTTCTGCAATTAGATATCAAATTCCTAATATCATTGATGTTATCTCCTAAAGCCATAGCCTAGACTACATGGCGAGCTATCAGACTATGAATGAAGTGAATTGATTTTACTTTTATTAGTTTGCAGTTTTTGATTTGTTGAGTGCAATAGCTTAACTTTTATTTTTGTATTTAGATAAACAGCAGAGATAGTGATTTCATGATCAGTAGTTCATCATTTGTTTGATTTGAATAACAACACATTTCCATTCTTGTTTAAGTACTAATTTCATCAATAACATGTTTTGAGATCTTTTGAAGTGCTATGTTTTGAAAGTTACCATTAGGGACATAAACCTTGTCTTGAAATCTACATCCATAATTGACCTTTAAAAGTATTCTTAAGAACTTAGAATAGAATGTCCATTTTCATTAGACACTTTAGGAGATCAACAAGAACAAAACCCCAAAAACAACATAAACTATAAAACAACGAAGTAAGAAAGAGGTTAACTAAGCACATATGGTGCACCACACTTCATCAGTTTACGATACCCAGATTGATAATTTATGTAGATCAATTTAATACGTTAAATTGACTAGACACCCATGTGTATACACGCCTTCATCGAGGTGAACCTGCATATAGATATGCAAATAATGACTTAATAACTTCGCAACTTTTCAAGACTTCAGATATACCCAAATCATAGCATTTAAAGGATAAAAAACATGCATTAGAACTCAGATCTAGCCTATCCATTATCGGATCATACAACGATAAGTCATTTCAGGTCTCATGATCCTAATCCATCATTAGATCTCATCCATCATCAAGCACTCAGGTGCATAGTTAGTTTAGATCAAGCAAAGAATTAATAACCGATAACATGCATATTTTCTTTTGATATAAATCTTCATAAGATTCTCATTACTTGCACACACTCACACTTTGATCTTCACCTCCTTATATAGTTTTAGCTTTTCTCAATACCTAGGGTCAAAACCATAGTTATGTTGATGGTATTCTTTGACGGGATCAATATTCTTTGTCGTGCTCATTACTATGGGCCAATACCATGGTAGGAACCCCTAATATTATTTAACCTTAATTTTCCATCCCATATGTGCTTTTCCTTCTGTGAAACTGTGTGCATACATATACACTCCTTTTTTTCTGTGTGCCCGCATGTATACGCTACTTGAACTAGGTTAAACAATGTATACAACTTAAAACATTATCTTTCCTCAATTTCTTGATTCTGATTTGAAATTATTTGTCCCATCATCCTGTTCTTTTGTGCCGTTACTCTATTACCTCTGAATTGACCTATTACAATGTGAGTTTCCATCATAAATCACTTCTAAATTGATTCCTCTAAACTACCCTACATTTTGTCACATCTGTAAACATAACTGCCATGCATTCTGTCACATCTTGTTTATACCTTTATCAAGTAGTGCATTAATCAAATAAGTTGTCATCAAGGACAGCTCATCAAGTAGGTTTCTATCAAGGACAACATCTAATTCATAATACCAACAATTTCCCGTATCAAGCTTCTGATTCTGATCCGTAAATCTTTGCCCAACATTTTGTTCCATCATTCTATCACCTCTGACCTGACCTATGGATTCATCTAGTTACCATATACTTGTCCAGTTACAAGTTAGTTTCCCTCAAGGACAACGCATGCATCATAATTCCAATAATATCCCCCTTTGGACTTGATGGAAACCACTTTGGTTTTTTGTCACCAAAACAAGTAAAAAACATCAAGACAAGCACCAAGATTTTCAAAACATCAAGCTACTCTCCAAAACACTTCTCTCCAAACATCAAGCTACTCTCCCCCTTTGAAATCAAGGGAAAAGAGCTTACCAATGTTAAATGAAGACTTCCATATCTAAATTTATGAATATGAACACTGATCATGCTCCCCCTAGGCACATGCTAAATTCTTTATTCAAACTCCCCATTAGTACATGCTAAAATGCACTATATTTCCCATGCTCCTTGTGAGCACATGCAGGTTCTGCAGAAATATTTTCAAAAGAATAGCATGACTTCTATAACTCAACTATGTGAGTATGACCTTCCTATCACTAATCACTCATACATACATCATTCTCCCAACCAAGTGGGGATACATATTTGACTCATCCACCCAACAAAGTGGGATTACATATTTGACATGGTCTCAAAAGTCCATACATGACTGAGTATGACAATTATTACATCGTAGATCTTTTCATGACCTTTAAATAAAATTATATACATGACATTTATAACAAAGACCAAATAACTAAACAAGATCATGATAATTATCAGCAACTATCATACACCATATATGATATGCACCATAAAAAAAAATTAGCAGCATTAAGAGTAACAACCGGTATATGTCCATCATCAATTTGTAAGATAAGATAATGAAACTTTAATATCATCAACCTATGACAAAGTATGCTACATATAGATATCAACTCATCCTCTTGATCTTATCAAGATCAACTTGCTCTATTTCCTTAGTAGAAAAAGCCTTAGCGTAGCCTTCAAATCAACTAAGCATATGTCATATCTCCAAGCAGTACTACAAAATTGTTCACATCATATCATATATATTTGAAACCACCATAGTCATCATCTATGATCATGCCATCATCATCGTAACAAGAACTGCATGATCTTTCCATAACGACCCTCAATATATCAACCATGTATCTTCATTAGGGATTTTTGCAGTATCCCACATATGATAAGCATCAACCATGACAATCAACATATGTGAGAATCAATCCTATCATCATAAAGTAAGCAGTCATCATCATTGTGTGACTAAGTAAGCGATGTCTCCAAATAGCCATGTCTTCAAATAGATATGTCTTCATGAAACCTGCAATAACACCATTCTCTTAGCCAATTTTCTTCATACAGTACGATCTTTTATACCAAGATCGCAACTTAAGTAATCATCCATGTATCCAACATAATATGTATCTAACTTCTCATAAATGTAAAAATAAAACCATGAGCTTACAGTGATTTGTCAAACTTTCCTGATACTATCAAAAGCAGCAATCCTCAACCATGTGAGAACCAAGCACTATAGGAATCCTCATCCATAAATGCACCATATGAACTTTATGCATCTTTGAAGGCATGATGAGAAGAACATAAAAAAAAAAATGAGTGACACTCATCATAATCAAATAATGGAGTTGTGTACTCAATCTTGTTCTTCTCCTTGAACTTATGAAGATCACCATGTAAGAAACATAACTATATGCATCATCAAAAGAGTCATCCACAAATCTGATCAGAAGCATCAAAACAACTATGTGGCTCAAGCAATATAAGTATCATCTGAGATTTCATCATAAGCAACCCATGACCGCAACATAGCTTGATGTATCATTTAAACACTTCAACAACATAAGAATCCTCACCATTGATAGGATTAAAATACTTCTGAACATAATGCCTATTATGCATTATTAGAAGCATAGCATATTCTCCCCGTGAACCTGTGCCAACTGTTCACTGTCAGATCTAATCATTGCATATATCAATAAGAATAATCAAGGTATCATCACCAATTAGTTATACATAAAGTCATCAATAACTTATGAGGGTCAAAATCACTTCTAAATAACATCCACATAATGTAGTCATCAATCATCAAGACAGAAAAGACCATTAATAATTGACTGAACCATATCAAACCCCTTTTCTGAGTTTTTCCTACTCTTTATTTATTAAACCAACATATACACAATTGTGCAGCTTTTGACTTGCGTATATATGTAGTTTGTCTTCATAATATCCACGTATGAAAAGTGGAATATTGAATTTAATACTTTCAGTTCCCCCTGAGTCTATTCTGACTGTACCTGGTCCTAGAACTTTTGTTGAAACATCAGTTCCAAAATATCATTATCATGATGGTTCTTTATCAAAGACTCCATTTTACTCTTGTCTCTAGTCATGTGTTCAGAACATTCATCTTCATCTTTGAATGAGTAGACATCAATACCACACCTTATCTGATCTTCCTTTTCTTTATTCTTAGTGGATTCATCTTTTTCAGATTTTTTGATATAAATGTGCTTATTTGATTGCTTACCATATTGTCTACGATGATCCATATACTTTTCCCTGCATTTTTTTTCTATATGTCCAAATTTTTTACAAGCATAACATCTTATATGTTTCATATTCCTTCTATAGCAATAAATGGCTTTGTGACCAAACATATTGCAAGAAAAAAAATATCCCTTAAAGTACCTGAAAGATGATGATCTTTATGTGAGACAATTAGTAGCTTGAAACATTCTACTTCTGCACTTAGCTGTAACATGTCCAAAATTATGACAGATAGACCATTCAACATTATTCATTAGAGGAAAGAATCGATTAACACTTCCATAGTTAGGAGTAAATGATTCTCTTTAAAGACATTCTTTCCTTGGTTGTTGATGGGTTGACCTCTTAACTCCTTGTTGAGCAATTCATATTTTTCATTAGACTTCCTTGCCTCAGTTTGTGAGCTAGATTCACCTTTAATAGTTTCATGAAAACCAAGACCAAATTTGATGACAGGAGACCTTTGACTACTAAGAATATTATCCAAAATATTAGTACTATCTTTAAATCGTAAAAGTTTATCCTTTTCTTCTAATTTACTGGCTTTTAGGATATTTACCTCAACCTGATATTGTTCTTCCTTTTCCAGATACTGCTTCTTCACGATTTCTTCAACTTTTCTTCCCTCTTCCACTTTTTTCCTTAATTTTAGAACCTCATTTTCTTGCTCGTCAAATGCTTGATGCATCTCTTCATTCTGCTTATTTGAATTTTCAATATCTCCTTTTAGAGAGATGACCTCAGCTTCAAGACCTTTACAGTATCTGGTTCTTTCCATAAGTTCCTTGGTTGTTGTGTCGTTTTCATTCACTCGCTTTCTCATTGATGTCACTTCATCCTACAACCTTTGACATTGATCTTCCTTTTCCTTGAAATGCTTCTTTATTTTGTTTCCTTCCTCCAACTGAGTTTTTAACCTGGTAACTTATTCTTCGTAGGTACAATCCCTTTTGTCAAATATATCTTTTTGATCTCTAATTTTATCTATGAGCCTTTTAACTTCTGCCTATATATTTCTTTCACTTTCACCCATAAGAGAAAATTCAGTTGTTTCACTGTCACTTTCATTATCTTCAATATTGCATGAACAGAGAAATGTATCACCAGAAGACCAAAAATTAGTACCTAATAATTCTTTTGCTTTTTCATCTGCAACCTGAGGTGATTCTAAATCTCAATAATTGCTTTCACGTAATAGCTAATTGTCTTTCATGTTTCCACTGTTCCTTTGAGATGTCTTCTTCTTTTGAGGTGCTTTCTTTTTTTACTTCTTTCCCATTGTTACAACAAATATCCTTCAAGCAATCAAGCTTCTGCCAAAGGACCTTCTCTGATACCAATTGTTGGGAAAAATACTGAGAGGGGGGGGCATGAATTAGTATTTACAAATCAATAATTTTTTTCATTTCATATTCATATTTCTATATACAACTTTACTAAACTTAACCTGCATGTGTACGCGATTGTTCTTAAGACAATTAGCATATATCTAGTGAACTTATGATCCAATTAATTCATATTATGTTTGGCTTCAGCCAGTGCATCAATACTTTATTATACATTACATAAACAATAACCATGTGATGTAATAACAAAATAAACCATCACACATAAGCAACACACATGAACACCAAGATTTAAGGTGGAAACCTAATGTGGGAGAAAACGACATGTTGATGTCCTCTCTGTCTTCTTTTTAATATAAAGAAAAAGTTGTTTACAATCTTTCACAGGCACAGACTCATACCAGCATGCAGGCACCGACCTGTAGAAGGCTTCAACCTTCTCTCGTTCTCCAACTTATACTAGAAGGGAGCTACAACCCCCTAGCCCTTGTACTGGCTGATATTTTTACCAGTTCGTAGGCGCCAACCTATAGAAGACTACAACCTTCACTTGTTCTCAAGCTACTTCTGGAAGGGAGCTGCAATCCCCTAGCTTTTGTACTAGATTATATGTTTACCAGTACGTAGGTGCTGACCTACATAAGACTACCACCTTCACTCTTTCTCCGGGTACCATGTTTCATAAATTTTCAAACTGGATGCTCCTGGTATACGTCAACACAATATCTAGGCCACATTTCATCAAATTTTTAAACTGGACCTATCAGCAAAATTGAAGCTCAAAAGTAAATCACTACTACAATACAACCATCAAATAAAACTACATCAACCAATCACTGAAACCCAATCATCAATCTCTGATATAACTGAAACCCAATCATCACTTTCTGAATCAACAAATCATTAAGACTTATGACACAACTGAATAAAATAGTAATTGAAGCCTCTGACATAACTAAATCACCCAATCATAAATTTCTGATACAACTGAATCAACCATCCATTCAAAACCCAATCAACTGATACTTAGTCAAAATTCAAGCAATCAACTAGAACAGTCAAATCACTGTAACAAGTACATAGAACTCAACTCGAAACATTGCCTTAATAACCAGAACCAACTGCAATCTTGATCATTCAAATACCAAAATGCATACACTACTTCACTTAAGGCAACTCGCATGCATACACTCTTTTCAATAGAGAAACCTATGTATAGAACTTAAAATACTGACAATTGAAAACTTGACTATTGCATTTCTGAAGAGAACCTTGAGCTATACTCAGATCTACCGCAACATTCTGAATCAATCACATAACTATTTTTTATATTCAATCACAATTAGTAAGTAATATTTACACTATTGATAACCTCATTCAACTTCATCATTCAATCAGATCTACTACAAACATGATCATTTAACCCAGATCAATCAAGAGGACATCATTAATAGACAACATATAAGTAGTTATTGGAATTTGGATTAGGGGCAAAAATTTGCTCAAAACTCAAATTACTCAGAATCGCTCAAAAACCAAATGGCTACGTCCGTCTCAGTGATACAATCCCAACACAACTCATTTCACTCAAAACGGAGCTCATATGAGAAAGATATAGACTTTTGTCAGCTTTGCCAAACAAAAGAATTTTGCAAAAAAAAATTATAGTCACTGTCCAATCATCAGTCCGTACAGCTGACGTGGGAGGTGACTGTGTAGGCCAAATTTTGGGTCAACAACCAGTGAGGTCACACCAAGTGGCACTTTATGATTGGTCATCAGTTTGATGTTTTGGCTAATTCATATTGGTCATCGGAGGACCAATGAGAAGGTGATGTGTGGCAAGCCCGGAGGCCACCATGTGTCCCTCCTCAAGGGCCTAGCAGAATTGTCATGCAGTGACCAAATGTTATTTTGCAGGTTGGTGGAATCGAACTCGCAACCTAGCCCACACAAGCACCAAGGCCTACCACTATGCTGAAATCATATCACTTAAAAAACTATGGGTGCGCTTTTTATTTAAAGGGTAGCACGTGGCAGATTGGAGGAGGAGAGGGCCAACCCCCTCTATATATGACCTTACATTGTAACCAAGAGCTAGCGCTTAACACTAATTCTGTGCTTAACATGCTAAGTGGGGATTAGTGCTAATAAAAACAATCTTATCCCTTAATTAATTGTGGATTAAGTTGGCGATGATTTTAGCAGGCCCGATAAATCTGGGGCTGCTCCAATTTTGGCAAGGCTGACTGGAGTTTCTGCATATTTGGTGGAGTTTTCCTAGGGAAAACTAAAGAGACCATAATTTTTGCAAAATTTGACCAATTTTGGCTCAAAAAGAGTCATTCATAGATGATTTGGATGCTCTAAACATAATGGAGTAGGTTGCAGAGGTAGAAAGGAACTTATGTATGTGATTTTTCTACATTGAATTTTAAGGAAGCCTAGGGCCACCAGGAGAGGAGGTCAAGCCTAGATCAGTTGAAGTCTAATTGTAGAGCTTGGATAATTATTTTTGGGGGGTTTTGGGTCTTGTAAATCCAATGGAGTAGGCTGCAAATCCATTCGATCACTATAGGTGCATGTAATCAAAGAATTTACCATTAATCCAAAGAGGGCCTAGCCATTGAAGCAGGTCCAAGGAGATGTAGCCTAGGAGGGGTGAACTCCTTTTTCAGCTTTGTGTTATGAGTTGATGTGTTTTAATTCTCTGCAATTTACTTGATGTATATGTGTTTTAAACAACTAATTAACCTCATAAAATGCTCATAACTCAACACTTGACATATAATTCCTCAGATTTTGGTTAATTTGAGACGATCCTAAGCACATTTTTTTTAATACTGATGAGGGAGATTGCATAGAATTAACAGGTTTTCCCAACATTCAAATCAATTTGGTATCAAATCAGATTAGCTCATTTTAACCCTGAGATGGTTTTCCAAGGTTAGCTAGAAAATTAGCTATTGGTTTTGTATTTGTGCAAGGAGAATTTAATTGTGTGCAAGTTTATGTGTGTAAGATGAAGAAGGGAGATGGTGTGAGATGCTTCTTTGCTGAGAAAATTTTTGAAGGTTTGTGAAGCTTTTTGGTGCATTATATGTGTTATGGCAACTTCAACAAGTGACATTTCTAATCCATCTTCCTTAGCAAGGCTCTTTGATTTAGCGATGTTGCAAGAGCTTATCATCATGAGAGATATGGTGCAAGAGATGAATTAAGATAGAAAGGAGAACACTACATTTCAAGAGGAGTTGATGGACATGAAGGAGGAGAAGCAAGAGCTTCTTGAAAAGATGCAACTCCATGATGCCAAGGAAACCCTAGCCAAGTATGTGCATGAAAATGAGGCATGAAATTCAATTTTATCTTCAATTTCCTCTCAAAATGACTATTTTTGTGCTTTTGAAAGACACGCTAGAGGAATAGGGTCAAAATTATTGATGAATATGGGTTATGAAGGTAAAGGGTTAGGAAAACATGCACAAGGCATAGTTGAGCCAATTGTTGTTGAGGAAAGGCCTAGGTATTTGGGTCTTGGTTATTGACAACATGATGGAGAATGCTCTGAAACCAAGTAGGCACATGAAGGTGTTCCAAGTAGGACTTTCATTACATGTTCATTACCTCACGATTGTGAAGTTTGTGTTCATTAGGAATGCAAACGTTTTATACCTACTTGGCAAGAAGATGCTCATAAGCATGCAACTAGTAGAAATGGAAAACAAGAGGATGTTGAAAGATCTAAGCTCATTGAAAGCATTGTTGGTATTCCAAAGAGAGAAACTACCTCATCAAATTCACCTCTTCAAGAAGGTGACAAAGGTGAATGTGCAAGGCATAAATATGACTTTAATCAAGTTTCTTTTGATTATGATAAACATGGTAAATCTTCACATAAGATTTGGAGAAAAATTACATGTTCATTTTGTGGTTTGAATAACCATACTGTTTTGAGTTGTTGGAATAGGATAGCCATACACAGGAAACTTTCAAAACAAAAGATATAGAAAGCCAAACGTCCATTGGATAATGGAAACCATGTTGAAAAGAAGATGCAATTATTTTTCACTCATTGCCATTAGTAGGGTCATCTTGTAGACAAGTATTGGACTTTGCATCCAACAAGTCATCCACGACATTTGAAGAAGGTGGAGAGAGATTTTGGCAAGAATGGAAAAGAGGATTCCATAATTGATGTGGGTTAGGATGATACACATGATGAAGTGCAGCTGAAAGAAGCACCATTGAAGTGGTTTGGAAAGAGATGGTTAGATTTCTTAACGAATTAAGGCATTGCATTTCTTTTGATAATTGATGCAAATCTTGCCTTATTGATGCATTTCCTTGTTATTTGGATGCATTTCTTTTCTCCTGAAAGTATGTAGCATATTGGATGAAGCAAGATGTTAGAAAAATTAAAGTTATGTTGATTCACTTAGATGCATCAAAGATGGAAATTTGCAACTACAAATTTGCATGCATGTTTCATTCTTGAACTTGCATGTTTACGCCAGGAAGGTGTTCAAAAAAGTGGAGTATGTTGACTCACTTTATTGCAGAAAATTTGGTCATTTCATCTCTTTAAGTACTTGAACATACCAATGGAATCCTTGTACTTGTGATTGCACTTGTGAGAGAGTTGAGAATTGTTATACATGCATGAGAGTTTGTGTGTGTGAACAATGGAATTTTTTATAGTTTCACTATGCTTGAACATGCATGAGTGTCGGCTTGTGTGGTCGATTGATTGTTACATGTATGTTATATCTACTTGGAAGAGTTGATTTTGTCTCCTAAGATGAAAGGGATATGTGAAGAATTGTATCATGAGAATGTGGAATTCTTGTTGTAAATCGTCAAGTTGTGGTACATGCTTTTTCTTGACTTGAAAGTCAGTTGTTTGAAGAAGCATGTTTGTCAACTTGTGTTTAGTCAATGGTTTATACACCAAGATGTAAGAGTACATGGAGATGTTCACATTATGTGAAATTTGTTGCTTTGAAGAAGCAAAAGGAAGAGGTTGTCAAGTTATATTCTTGCATGAGTGTTTTTCAAGGTTAATGGTGTTTCTTGTGACAAGATGTTGCAGGATTTTGGAAGGTCCATGCTTGAGAAAGAGGTTGGTGATTAGCCTTCATTCTCAAATCATGAAATGAGAAGCATGTTATTACTAGAGGACGATGGAATCAAGAAGCGAAAGTGGACAAAAATGCCAAAAAAACATTTGCATCCGTTATAGACCATTTGATGTGTTGATGCCAAGAAGCGAAAGAGATGGCAAATGCATTCTTCCAGATGCAAAATTTGGAACCATGGAGGTAAAAGAATGGTCATTTCTTTTGTTTTTATTAATAATATTGGAACTCATTGTTGTAGTTCACTTATATGGGCTTAAATTAGAAAAGTGGTTTCCAAGGAGAAGCATGCATTGAATGAATGTGTTACAAAGGACAAACATGATTCTCAGTGGGAAGACCATCAGTCAGCTTTCCAAGCACCACGGGATTGCTTTGGTACAGTAGGGTGTTTAATCAGAGAGAAGCTAGCAAGTCTTTGATTGGGTCAACAACAAAAGGAGAACATTGGCTAAAGTACCAAGCCATTTGCAAGGCAAGGCATGTCAGTGAACCCAAGTGGTTGTCATGGAGATTCTTCCAAGTAGAATCAATAGATAAACTTGGGAAGGAGAATATTATTCAACTCTCATTAGATAACCAGCTTTTGTGGGTCCAAAATCCTATCAGTGGGAAGGAGTGGTCGAAATCTAGATTAGGGGAAAAAGTTTTCTCAAAAATCAGAGTGCTCGGAATCGATCAAAATTGAATGGTTGTGTCCGCCTCGGCGATACGATCCCAATGCAACTAGTTTCACTTAAAACGGAACTCATATGAGAAAGATATAAACTTATTTCCACTTTGCCAAACAAAAGAATTTTGCAAAAAAAATTACAGTCACTGTCCAGTCAACAGTCTGTACTGTTGACATGGCAGGTGACTGTGCAAGTCAAAATTTGGGTCAACAACCAATGAGGTCACGCCAAGTGGTGCTTAATGATTGGTCGATAGTTTGATGTGTTGGGTTTTTCTTATTGGACGTCAGAGGACCAATGAGAGGGTGACGTGTGGCAAGCCCGAAGGCCACCACGTGTCCCTCCCCAAGGGCCTATCAGAATTGGTGCGCAGTGAGAAAATCTTATTTGGCAGGTCGGCGGAGTCGAACCCGTGACCTAGCCCACACAAGCACCAAGGCCTACCATTATGCTGCAACCGTATCACTTAACAAACTATGGGTGTGCTTTCTATTTAAATGGTAGCACGTGGCAGATTGGAGGAGGAGAGGGCCAGCCCCCTCCACATATGACCTTACATCGTAACCAAGAGCCAACACTTAACTCTAACCACATGCTTAATGCGCTAAGTGAGGATTAAAACTAATCAAAACAGGCTTATCCCTTAATTAATTGTAGATTAAGTTGGTAGCAATTTTAGCAGGCCCGATAAATCTGGCGTTGCTCCAATTTTGAAGAGGTTGACTGGAGTTTCTACAGATTTGGTGGAGTTTTCCTAGGGAAAACTAAAGAGACCATAACTTTTGCAAAATTCGACCAATTTTGGCTCAGAAAGAGTAATTTCTAGATGATTTGGATGTTATCAACACAATGGAATAGGTTGTAGAGGTAGAAAGGTACTTATGTACGTGATTTTTCTACGTTAAATTTTAAGGAAGCCCAGGGCCACCAGGAGAGGAGGTCAAGCCTAGATCAGCTGAAGTCTAATTGCAAAGCTTGGATAGTCATTTTTGGGGTTTTTGAGTCTTCTAAATCCAATGGAGTAGGTTGCAAAGCCATTGGAGAACTGCAGGTGCATGTAATCAGATAATTAACAATTAATCCAAAGAGGGCCTAGCCATTTAAGCAGGTCCAAAGAGATATAGCCTAGGAAGGGTGAACTCCTTTATCAACTTTGTGTTATGAGTTGTTGTGTTTTACTTCTCTACAATTTACTTGTTGTATATGTGTTTTAAACAACTAATTAACCTCATAAAAGACACTCAACAATTGACACATAATTCCTCACATTTTGGTTAATTTGGGATTACCCTAAACACATTTCTTTTAATACTAATGAGGGATCTTGCATAGCATTAACAAGTTTATCCAACATTCAGATCAAGTAGCAACACTGATTAGATAGATCAGTCATTTCTGAATAGAAACCCATCTTACTTAATAAAATAGTTAGCCAGATTCAATATCCTTATAAAATCAGTTCAACTTCAGATCTAATGAAGACATCACTGACAAACAACAGTAAACCAACAACACTTGATCAGATAGATCAGTCAGTTCTGAGAAACAAGCCCTTAGTCTACATACGATACTTGGAAGTGTCGAACCCACGTGTATATGCGCCTTCACCGAAGCGAACCTACATATAGATCTGAAATTATGACTTATAACTTCGCAACTTTTCAAGACTTCATAGATACCCACATCATAGCATTTAAAGGATAAAACATGTGTTAGTACTCAGATCTAGCCTATCCATCATCAGATTATACAATGATAAGTCATTTCATGTCTCATGATCTTGATCCATTATTAGATCTCATCCATCATCAAGCACTCAGGTGCATACTTAGTTCAGATCAAGAAAAGCATCAATAACCCATAACATGCATATTTTCTTTCGATCTAACTCTTCATAAGATTTTCATTAATTTCACACACTCACAATTTGATCTTCACCTCCTTATATAGTTTTAGCCTTTCTCAATACCTCGGATCAAAACCATAGTTATGCCAATGGTATTCTTTGATGGGATCAATATTCTTTGCCACGCTCATTACTATGGCCCAATACCATGGTAGGAACCCCTAGTATTCTTTAACCTTAATTTTTAAGTCCATACACACTTTTCCTTCTGCGAAACTACGTTCATATGTATATGTTCCTTTTATTATTTGTACCTACATGTATATGCTACTTGGACTAGGTTAAATATCGTATACAACTTAAAACATTCTCTTTCCTCAATTTCTTGATTTTGATGTGAAATTCTTTGTCCCATCATCTTTTTCTTTTGTTCCATTACTCTATTACCTATAAATTGACCTGTTACAATGTGATTTTCCATCATACATCACTTGTGAATTGATTCCTCTAAACTACCCTACATTTTGCCACATTTGTAAACACAACTGCCATGCATTCTGTCACATCCTGTTTATACCTTTATCAAGTAGTCCATTAATCAAATAAGTTATCATCAAGGACATCTCATCAGGTAGGTTTCCATCAAGGAAAACACCTAATTCATAATACCAATAATTTCCCATATCAAGCTTCTGATTTTGATCTGCAAACCTTTTCCCATCATTTTTGTTACACAAAAATATCGTCACCTTGATTATTTGTAGTCGGTGTAGGCCTATCATCACCTATACCAGCTTCCTAAGCAAGTCTTAAACCTCATCTCTTCAAAACAAGCTTGACAAAAGAGAGAAATATATCAAAAAAACAATATAACTCTGGTTTCCGCACTTTCTCTTACTTTTGCCCGCGGGCCCGCACCTTTTGTTCAAGGTATCTGCGTACTTATACGCTCTGTATGTAAAGGGGAGGGTGTGTACCCCTGTAAAAGTCAAAAGGCGCAATTTTTATCTTAAAAAACTCATCTTGGGTTGATTCTAGAGTTTTCTAGAAGGATTGTTACGTGATTGTTCGCTCCAAGTGGTTCATGCATCCCATAATAGGAGGAACTAATCCCTTGTTGAGAGGAGCTATCCCTTTGAAGGAGGACTCTATCCCTTTGAAGAAGGAGCTAGTAACTGATCTCCGTTGCACTATAAATTGAGGCATTGGGTCAGTGGCCAGGGACGTTAGAAGCTGAACTTTTGAGGGTAAATGCTAGTGAAATCAAGACTTCCTATTTGAGCTTAAGAGGAGAGATCACATACCTTTTCGGCCCCATTAGGGAGTGAGTGAAGCTTGTCAAATTAGAGGAGACTTCTTGTTGGACCCTGGAAGGAGCTTGTACAGCGTCAAGGCAAAGGTTGTAAGGTTCTTTTCTTTTGAATTAATACAATCAAGCTCATTTTTATCAACAAGTATCTTATACTATTTGTTTCATGGACTCCTTGACTGTCATGTTAAATATGTTTTATAGTATTGGATATTCAGATGCTATTTAATTGTTTACCTTGTTTGTGCTTGCAGGTTAGCGATGAAGGAACTTACTTGGATCAAAGGAGCAAAGGCATCTCCGAACTTGCGTTGGACATGAGGTAGGCCCTTAAAACACATTTGTTTGCCATTATTTATAAAGCGCATTTAGAGAAAGATAGTGTCTGGTTGGTTTGTTTTTCATTAGGTCTTCATTAGATTCTAGGAAGGTCTATCTTGTCCGC
>APFE030631404.1:119648-138272 GCA_000404065.3 Pinus taeda | reverse complement strand
AGAGAGGTGAAAGATGTTATTAAACATGAAGTCCAACCAAAGGAACCTATGAAGATAGAGTTTGAACTAAAGGAGGAAGAATCAGACTCTGTAGCAGAGGAGGAATCAAAAGATGAAGAGCCACAAAATCTGGCTGTGAGAAGATCAGCTCGAGAAAGAAGGCAGCCAGAAAGGTATAGTCCATCTGCTTTCTGTTCAAACTTTGCTTTGTCTGTTACTGATGATGATCCAGAACTGTGAAGGAAGCAGTTGATTCAGAGAATGGAAAACTCTGGAAAGAGGCCATGGTTGATGAAATGGCATCTTTGCACAAAAATGAGGCTTGGGATCTGGTGGAGTTGCCGGCTGGAAGGAAACTCATTGGCAAAAAATGGGTGTTCAGAAGAAGACAAATGCAGAAGGGAAGGTGGAGAAATACAAAGCTCGGTTGGTAGCAAAAGGTTATTCCCAGAATGTCCGGGGAATTGATTTTGGTGATATTTTTTCTCCTGTTGCCAAGGTACTTCTATTAGATTACTTTTATCTGTTGCTGCTGCTTTTGATTTTGAGGTAGAACAGATGGATGTGAAGACAGCATATCTTCACGGGGATTTGGAAGAGGAAATCTACATGAAGCAACCTGAAGGCTTTGCGGTGAAGGTAAGAAAGAACTAGTATGCAAGTTAAAGAAGTCTCTGTATGGGTTAAAACAGTCACCAAGGATGTGGTATCAGAAATTTGATACATTTATACGGGGACTTGGCTTCACTAGAAGCAAAGCAGATCATTGTGTGTATTTTAAATTAATTGGTGACCGTGTTATTTATCTGGTCTTGTATGTGGATGATATGTTTGGTTGGAAATGACAAAGAAATTATCCAGGATTTGAAGACCCAATTGTCCTCCAATTCGACATGAAAGATCTTGGTGCTGCAAACTATATTTTGGGCATGGAAATTAAAAGAGATCGGGCAAAGAGGAAGCTCTGGTTAAAGTAGAGGAAGTATGTCGAGACAATATTGTAGAGGTTTAATATGCAGGATAGTAAACCGGTGAAGGTTCCTATTCCTGTAGGTGTGAGGTTATCTGCTGAACAGTGTCCCAAGACACAAGAAGAGGAAGAGGACATGTCCCGTGTTCATATGCAAGTGCAATCGGTAGCTTGATGTATGCAATGGTCTGTACTAGACCAGACATTTCACATGCAGTGGGAGGTTACTTGAAGCAGGTTTATTTCAAACCAGGGAAGGAGCACTGGACAGCAGTGAAGCGGGTTTTCAGGTATTTGCGTGGCACTAGTGATTATGGTTGTGCTACCAAGGAAGACCAGGATTGGACAGAGTGTTGGATATTCATGGCTTTGTTGATGCAGACTGGGCTGGAGATCTGGATCAGAGAAGATCTACAAGTGGGTATGTGTTTAACCTATTTGGAGGTGCAGTCAGTTGGATGGTAAGAAACAATCTGTAGTGGCACTATCAACTACAGAGGCAGAATACATGGCAGCCACTCATGCAAGCAAGGAAGCAGTTTGGTTGTAGAGATTGTGTTCAAGTATGGGGTTAGTACAGGGAGCTATAAGATAGACTGTGACAGCCAAAGTGCAATTTCTTGGCAAAGAACCCTGCTTATCATTCAAAGACAAAGCACATTGATGTTCAGTATCACTTTGTGAGGGATATGATAGAAGACAAAAAGGTGTTGCTGGTAAAGGTGGACACTTAGAAGAATACTGCAGATGCAATGACAAAATCTGTGAGCTCTGAGAAGTTCTCTTGGTGTAGAGAAACAATGGGTGTTTCAGGGCTGGAAAAATGACTAAGCTCTCCTGTGGCCCCCTGTGGAAAGAAAACAACAAGTGGAGATTGTTGGGTTGTGTTATATTCTTTCCACGACTACCCTACGTAGTGAACCGGGGGGTTAGAGGGGGGGCATAGCTGCCCCTTCGTTGCACCGATTGCGTAGCGGGGGGGTCACTGTCCGAGGCATTTGAGGGTGGGCGAGTAGCCCCCCTCTACGGGTTTCGGAGCAGCACCCCAGGAAAAATTTTTTTTGGACCCTATATTAGGTTGGGCGAACCTTCCTATGGTTTTCGGTCCATGGTTTTGGACGCGATGGTTTTCGGTCCATGGTATTGGATGCTTCGGCATGTATAAATATGTATTGTAACATTGAAAGGAATATAATGAAAAAAAAGCTGGTAGTCTCGGTTTTGAGATCCAGTGGGAAATCTCTGTGTATATGTGTTTTATGTGTTATGCTCTCGCATTTTTATTTTTCTTGTGATTTAGAATCTGTATGCAGATAATTTCTGTACAGGGTTAAAACCTAAAGAGGTTTTAAACTTAAGTATTTTGCCAATTATCACCCACAAGGGAACGAGTTGGCTAAATCAACAAATAAGAACCTAATCAGAATCATTAAGCAAACTATTGGTCAGAATTATAAAAATTGGCACAAATCTTTAATGTATGCTCTCTTGGCAGACCGAATAACTCAAAAGGCTTCCATTGGCACTCTCCCTTTAATTTAGTTTATGGGAGAGAAGTAGTTCTCCCAACTCATCTACCAATTCCTTCTCTAGCCTTAGTTCAATTTATTGAAGAAACACCATCTTTATCTTTATAACTAAGACAACTGTAGATCCTTATGCTAAAAGAGCAACGAGAACATGCTAAAATTACACATGCTCATCATCAAGCATTTGGAAAGGCTTATTTCGATTCAAACATGGTATCTAAGAAGGATTTTCAAATTGGAGATTTAGTATTGAAATGGGATAAGGCTCATGAAGAAAAAGGAAAACATTCTAAATTCCAGCGGATGTTGCTTGGACCATTCCAAATTGTTGAAATTATAGGTCCATCGACTTTCATGTTGCAGGATTTAGCAGGGAAAAGAGAATCTTTACCTGTTAATGGGAAGATCCTTAAAAAATACTTTCCATAGAAGATGACCTCTTCTATTTTTGTAAATTATTGTTTTTACCTTTATTTTGATAATAAAATAGGTTGTAAATGGTTACCTTTGGATTTCAAGAAAAAATATTAGTGTTTCTTTTAAATTTTGTTTTTCACTTGTATAAATAGAAATGATTTGGAAAATTAACCATTATCATTGAAAGATATAGCCAAGTGCTACAAGCCTGAAAATTTTACTAGTTTCAACCCTACGAATTTTGATTAAAAACAACCTTTAGTGGGAATTTGTCTTATATCGGTCATGAAAAGCATCAATAACAAAACAAAGGTTCTGTTTAGAAAAGTTTTCTTCAAAAAATCTATAATTTTCATCCAAAGCTATTCTTAAGGAACCAATGGCTTCCTCCCCACTTAGGGAATTTCAATTTTCAAAGAGTGGTCCACCTATGCACTATAAACTTAAAGAATAAGAGGTCTCATCACAAGCTGGCTTATCACAATCATACAGATTATAACTAGCTAACATTGCCAACTGCATACCAAAACATGGCAAGGACTCAATATTGTTGCAATCAAAAGACAAGGGTTCTCATCACGAGCGAGCTTGTTCAGTAAAGTTATAAATCAAGTGAATGGCACTGTCAAAATTTGGCCACCAAACCAAGCCATTGTTCTTTAAGAATTAAAAGAAAATAAAAGCAATAAGTGTGAATGTGGATTTATCTTTGAAAATTGTACACTTCTCAAAGTAGGATACAAGATAATTGTTGGGTAATAGGTAACCCTGCGAGGCTATAAACGCATGCTAGTAGCAGAGGCTCTACCTAAAACAAATGAGCATACTTAAAACTGATCTACAAATATGTCTTTGTTTTTATCTTTATAAACCAAATAGTGACTGATGTAAATGCAATGACTAGCTTTGGGAAGAAAATAATCAGAATTAGCACAAAAGGAACAAGCTATTGTTAATGGCTAAGAGCATGATGCACTTTATATTTCTATAATAAAGTTTTATTTTCCAGAAAATTTTTCTGTTTTCGATGTTTTAGAAAATTCAAAAGATAATCAGAGATAACTGGTTCTTCCTAGTGAATTGCCAATTGTTGTGGCCAACAACAACCCCCTTTTTTATTTAGTATTAGTAATAACACTAAATAAATGGGGACCCTTCTAAAAAAAAAATAAAAAAATATCACTTATAATTCCCTTTGAATAAAACACACTATCATAAACTTAGGGAAAAACATCAGAAAACGAAAAATCTTAAGTGTTATGATAAGTCTCAAATAAAATCGTTCTCTTAATAATGAACATTGCATCGTAAAATGGTAAAGGAGGACATCATATAAAGAAACTTTCGGAATTCCAAAAACGCGATGATGCGAGATCATGCACCATACAGACTCATCACATCTCACATATTTCATATATCACAGCACCACCTAAGATAAAATGTCCTGATTCGGTGATGTGCGATAAAGCATCTCGCAAATCACATCTCGTGGTCGCATGATGAAACAAATGATTGTTAACAAAAAGGATTAGCGATATTACGATCTACGATATTGCGCATGCAAATCGCAAATCGCTTTGTCGCAGATCAAAAGGGCTCATCATTCAATGAAATGTTTCTCGTAATCCGATATCCAAGTTACAGGCATTAATGTCAACTTAGTGCTTTATTGATGGTTATTTATGAGAAAGGATTTAGATCTGAGTGAAAAGTTATTTCACGTAGGGTGATATATTTAATATGATTTTGAAATTAAGAGATTTCCCATCACCTTATTACTTACCATCATTCATTATCTTCCTCATTATGTGATAGTTCTCTATTTGTGAACTTACAAGAGCGATACGCAAAACAATATACGAGAGTAGTGTGCAAAACATAATGGGAAAGAAGGGAAAAGCTCCAGTTACTGAGAAAACAAAGATGACGCCCTTATTCATAGACACCACCTGTACTAGAGAAGCAGGCATATCTACCTGGGAAGGCATGTATAGTCTACTAGAGGAAGAAAACTTGAGAGTCATGGAAGTTACAGTTACAATAGATGCATGTGGGTCATCCGAAGCATCACTCAAAGAGCTTGCATGCTCATTCCTCCACCGTATAGCAACAAGGCCTAAAATACTTCCCTATATAGATATGATTAAATGGGTGGTAGACGATGCTGATATAATAGATAAGTAATTCAAGTCGCGGAACCAGGAGGTTATTGGGTCATTCACCCCACAAAATTTAAAATGCATGTATCATTTACCAGATCCGCAGGCTAGCTATAACAAACAACTCATGGAGAAATTCTCCAAGGAAAATGAAGATTTGGTAGAATGCACCAAAAGTTGGTCAGCAAAGGAAGAGATTTTAAAGAAAGACAAATATGGTATGTACAGTACTGGTTCCCTCTCCTCTCCATATTGTTTCACTGCTGCAATGCTATGTAGGTTATTTGGAAAACTTGATATCAATAAATTTTCATCTGAGTGGCTACCCCTACTGGATGCGGCTACCAACGCTACTATTATGGACTGGGCTCAAATATTGTCTGATAACTTAGCCTCTGCTCTTTGAAATTATCTATCTAAAAGGACACCCTCTCAGAGGATTTATCCTCCTTTCTTTTTAGCTGCTTATGTCATGGATGCTATCTGTTTTGTTTCTAGATTTCCTCTCTTGGGTTGGAAATGGACTATATAGAATCCCTTGCCCATTCAAGTCTACCATAAGGAACTGTGGGAGTCTAAGTTTATCCCATATTTTTGTAGAATCTTCCATGGAGTTATGCTACCCATTCACAAAATGTTGTATAATAAATATGCCCCAAGATTTTCTCCTGTGGCCGAAATTGATATTCTCCCTATCAAAAGATGGTTCAAAGAAGATTTTTTCACTTACATTAGAGTATTTAGAAGAATTGCTTCCCCTCATGTACTTCCCTTGTATGTTCCTGACAAGTTAATGGCCTGTGAAATAGCCTACCAAACCTGCAGGGTTGGAGGAATGAGCAAAGAACTAAAAGACAAGAAAAGGGCAACCTGGCCGCAATTCCCTATGGCCTGTGGGGATTTTGCATTTTCTGATCTAGGTCACGTTTTTAGAGAAGTAGACAACATGTTGAGTCTAAGAATGTTTAAATTCCCAGGAAGATAGTTTGATCCCTTTGATGTAATAAAGAATTTTACTACGGCTGTTAAAATAAACGTGTTCACTAAGGAAGATTATCTCCTCAACAATATCTTCTTGCAGAACAGCACACTCAGAGACATCTTACACATGGCCCAAATCTAGTTTGGCCCAAAAGAATTCCAAAATTTTAAACTCTACAGAGAACAAATATTGGAAAATCTTCCCTTGGACAAGTTACGCTTAGAACCAATAAGGGAACCCAATCCTAGAATCATTATAAGTGGAAACTCGGGGATAGACAAGTCTAAATCTAAGTCTGGAAGAGAATCACCAGAATGGTCTAGACAGTCGGAGAGCGACCACAATAAAAGTGGAGGATCAGTCAGGGATACTGCCCATTCTAAAGAAAATCCAGAATAGCAAGTGTTGTCTCCAACACAGGTGGAAGTTCTCACTCCCCTCATCCGGCCAACAAAGCCATTAAGAACAGAGCTAGAGAAAGAGTGGGAAACATTTACTAAATTGATCAACACCGAGGAGAAAAGCATTGAGACACCAAGGAATCCAGCACAGAGAATGACATAAATGGTCATTGAAACAACTGTCAATGCTCTAGAAACTGAGCACATTCCCATAGCCCCATCATCTGAAATCATGCTGAAGATAGAAGAAATCCCTCATCTACATGTGTTTTACAATCCACAGCACAAAGCAGTGGTTAGGACACAGAGATAGAAATGAAAACTGGACAGCGTGATCTCAGCGAAGGCAGAGTAGCTGGATTTCCTTTGGCGAGACCCTACCACTAATCTGACAAGAAACCTGATGAAGTTATCCCAGATCATAAGAGCTTATGCTTTTTCTACCATTATTAAAGCATCCAAAGTACAACTATTGCTTAAGGATAAAGAGGATAAAATCCTATTGTTGCAGCAATAGTTACAGCAGGCCAGCACTAGCGGGGAAGCAGAAAAAAATTGAAAAAATTACAACAGGACTTTCAAGATGCAGCTGTGTTATCAAAGAAGTCTGGTCAAAAAAGAGCAGCAATTATAGGCCACAATAGAAAATCACAAAGATGACCCCAAAGTTACAAAATTTATCACAAAATCCCTTGCCTTGAATGATCAACTCTTGCAACAGCAGGAGACACTTTGCCAAAGCATATCACAATGGAACTCTCATTGCGAGATGAGCGAAAAAATCACAAGTCAAGTTGTGGATTTGTGACCTGATCATGCTTTAATTGATAATAAAGTTTCATATTATTTGAATTGGCAGGAATTAGGGAAAGTAAGAAAGCATTTATTTAAATTGGTGGGATGCACAGATCAAAAAGGCAGAAAATGTAGCAAAAGAAGCAGCAATAGCAGCAAGCAATGTCATTGACTATGTTAATGAAAATCTACACAGAGCCAACCTGATATCGGTAACCACTCCAGGATTTCTCCCGAAGGCACAACAACTGCAAACAAGTTGGAGATAGAAAGCTAAAGAAAAGGCAGAGTTAATCGAAAAGCTAACCAAGTTAAATTGGGATACTTACTGGCAATACTTGGTGAAACCAAACAGTCAGTGTATGACTCTGAAATGCCTTACAAATTCTGCTGAAAAGATAGCACTAGCGCTTACTGATTCTATTTTCATAGGACAACTAAAATCATAGGTTGACCAACCGACACTCTTCAAGCCGATGCTGAATGCTTGTGATTTAAGAGAACAGATGCATAGTTAATTTTCAGATACAATTTTAGTTTTATTTTGATTTATTTTTGCCTTAGATAAGGATGATCATTTAAACCTCCTCCTATATTTTTGTAATAAACTATTTTTAGTCTTTAGTTAGTAGTATTTAAACCCCTCTCATGCATTTAGAGAGGGATCTAGAAATTTGTCAAAAGCAATTCTTCAGAACATGCACTTCTGCACCCTATGAGGAAGTTTTGAGGGATGAATGGAACGAGATTTATTGGTATCTGTGTTTAATGTCTGCTACTAAAATGCACTTCTATAGTCTTAGTAGATATTGAATTATGAGAAGATAAATCTATATTGTTGAAGCTCATGAGTAGGACTTATTATCAATAGTATCAATGTAAACTTTGAAACAGGAACTATAAACTCAAAATGACAAATCTGGCCAAAAAACCTCAAAAATACATAAAAAACAGTGCTAAAAGCGAAAAGTGTTGATGCTGGTATAACACCTTTTTTTTCTAGGGTAAATTTTCAACATGTTTTAAAAATGGCGATGAAAACCATTTTTTTGTGCAAAAATTGTCCAAAAACACCCTCAAAATGAAGTGCTGATGTTCGAATAACATTTTTTTTTTCAATGGTAAATTTTGTGCAAAAAACACCCTCAAAACGAAAAGTGTTGATGCTGGGATAATAATTTTTTTTTCAAGGGTAAAATTTCAACATTTCGAAATAATAGCGTAAAATATTTTATCATGACCCCGAAAAACATTAAAATTTCAAAAAAACAATGAGAGCGTAAAATTAAAATTAAAAATTAAAAAAATTAAAACAACGAAAAAACACAAAACAAAAAAAGTAAAAAAAATTAATAGTGAAAAAAACATATTTAAAAAAAGAAAAAAAAACAAATAAGTAAACCATAAAAAAATTGGGAAAAGAAAAAAAAAACCATTTAACATAGACTTTCATATCTAAGATTTGTTTAAATAAACTAAAACCATTTAAAATGCCATCACAACAAAGTGGAACTCTACTTCCTCCGGATCAAACTGTGGTCAAGTTTTATAGTTAAAAACTGCGGTTGTAAGATATGATCTTTGTAACTCCCTAGGGTTGGAGTAGGAAGTTAAAGTAAGTTGTCGGCTTTAGAGGTTCGAGACAACCCAGTTTTTCTTGTTTCAAAAAAGATAATACATCAATTATGTTGCGGTGTTCTGCCCATAAACTTATGGGCTAATCCAAAAATGGAAATTAGCTTTGCTTTTGAAAATAAATTTAGAACTTGGGTCACAGCGTATTTAAAATAAGCCTAGAGAAAAGGAAAATATCTGAGGGACTCGTAATCATATTTAAAATTGTTGATTACTATATCTAATAAAGAAAATCTCAGAGAAAATGTACGCATGATGATAAAGTTGTATATCTTAAATGGCTAAAAGGCAAAAAATTTCAAAGTCACCAAAACCAACAATATTGAATTAATCTAATCATGTAACTGCTCGCAGTTGTAAGAGAATTTGACTCGGGCCGAAATGCATAGATTTTCTTTTGCTTTCCTGTTATAGAAATTTTTGGGCACTACAACCCCAATCATAAATGTCCATAAACTAAGGGCTCCTAAGTCCCTAAAATTGTTACTTCACTCCCTAAAGGAACAAGGTCATTTGATTACGTCATCTCCCAGAAGTTCTCCACAGAAAACTGCTTAGAATTGCTCAAAACTGGACCATACAGAATGCCCAGTGTAGAGGGTACAATGCATATCACCTACTCAGTGTAAAGGGTGTGATGCATACTGGAAAGCCCTTCTGTAGGGTGCAATGGGCAAGAATGGACAAATGGCAGAGATAGTTTGCGAGGTGGAGGATCATAGAATCTTCCAGAAGCTTCTCATCTGACACTTGCCTCTCTGAATTCACCCAGGGATGAGTAAGAGATCATCAATCTCTAAGCGGAATCAAGAACTATTAGAGAGGACACTAATCGAAAACCCAAAAGCTAACTCACCCCCCTACAATCATCTATATATGGATCCCTCATCACAAATATCTGGAGGCTAGAATCTTGTATCTTGTAGAGAAGTGTTGCCGGTTTCCTGGTGTAACATCATAGTGTTGGGTGATCTAAGCCTTACATGAGGTGAAGAAGGGCTTTCTTGCTAGAGGATGATGCTGGGTCAGAACAATTGGTTGTAATCCTCTTTGCTATTCTTGATATTAATAAAGCTATTCACGTTTTCCTCCTCATTCTTGTATGATTTATTGTATATGCATTTGTGTGGTCAATACATATCTAGCCCTGTATTGTTTATGACTGTAGATCTCTATTCTTCGATAGTATTATGCTGCTTTGATTCCACAGGTGCTCTTTGAAGCTGGGTAGACGAATAAGAAGTGGCGAAGATCTATCAGAAAGGAGAGGAACTAGGCAAGGAACCAAGCACAAGACTAAGGTTGGTGTCCTTTGTTCCCCTCTTATCTACTTCTCATAAAGGAAAGCGAAAGTAGTTTTAACTTGTTTGTTTCTAAGATAGCTACCAGTCTTAGTGGGAATAGCAGCTCCAACTGGACACTATTCCCAATAACAAAATGGTGACTCTGCTGGTGAACGAATAGATTATTTGCTAGTCTATATTTGTTTGTTTTATAAACTTACAAATGAAGCCTGAAGTCAAGCCAGCTAGCTTTTCAACTACATTTGCTATGCAAGTGAAAAGTAGATCAGTGCTGCTTCAATCTATCTCCGGGTTTTATTTATAAATTTAACAATTGATCTGCAAACACTCTTATTGCCCTAGTGGTGGCTCTAGTAACCTCGTTAGATCAATCCCTATGATTTATATTTATTGAACATCACTTGGTCGGCCTAAATCCCTGAACTGAACTGCAAATTGTGACCAAAGGCCAAGTAGAAGTCTTACACTAGTACCATCGCACCCTCCCTTCAAGGCAGTCTGTATGCATCACACTTACTAGAAACCCCCTATTCACTTTCAAATATATTTAGGAGTTTTGTTGTCTGTGGTCAGTATATCTTTGTGGAAACCCCTTTCCTTTCCATCATTCCGCCTCCATTGTGCAAAGAACTGTAAATTTTTTTTATGTATTGTGCACCATTTTCAGTTCTCTTTTACAAAGAAGGAGCATAATCAGACTGTTGTTTCTTGATCTGAAAGTGTCGCAAGTGTCGTTTTCAGTCATAGAAGAGAATCCCATTGTTCTTGATGGTCGATTATACTGTTACTCTTGTATGTGATTTGAATTAGTAGTTTTTCAAGTGTCAAAAACAATTTTCAATTCGAAATTGCGAATGTGTCGTCGTTATCTTCACTTCGTTTTGAAAAGAAATTTGTTAGTATTGTTGCTTTGGAAAGAAAATTCATATTTTCACTTAGCATTCTTCTTGTCATTCACACATTAAGAAGGCTAAAAAAAAATACATGCATGTGTATTTGCATTTAGACTGCTTATTGGTTTGATTTAGGACAATGCATTTAGTGTGTGCTTTGTGCACTTTGTTGAAAGACCCTTAGTTCTCTTTCCTTAGTAGGTAGGATTTTCATTGGAAAAGAAGATTAAATGATTGTTTATCATCTTAGACTACATTTTAGGAATTGTATATATACATCATGTGGTGAACCTGAAAGGAAAATTTCTTAAACAAGATCAACTATAAAATAAATTTAATGGACCTAAAAACGCTTTGGAACCTAATGCACAACATCTAGAAGTCTAGGCTAGAGACGTATTCTGGCGTCGTAAAGCCTGGTAACTGTCGCTTTCATTGTTGGTTGGGTGATTCCTCCTCTCTGAGATGACAACTGCTAGTTTGGACTTGTGCTCCCACGTACTGTCAAGTATATATTGAGAGACCACAATAGGCTATATCATTTATCCTTAGGAAGCTGTATCTACTGCCCTATCGATCACAATGCACTGAACACAGCATTCGGGAAGATTGACTGCCGTACCGTAAAACGTATTCTGTAGTTTTGTGATTGGTTTGGTAATCCCTCTGTCTAGATTTCCAGAGTAGTCTCTTTCATTCCTTTTCAGACTCCTTAAAGGAAAAGGTCCATCTGAGCACTTTTCACTTCAGGCTCATTAAAAATCGAAGGCGACTACAGTCATCTTTTGTATTTTCTCGACTCTTAAAAATTGAAAAAAAAAGTTGTGTCAAAGCGTCTAAAATTTATTTTAATTGGAATAACATCATTGTTCCCTCGTTGGTCTTTAGGTTGAGAAAAATGGACTCTACAAACCAAGGATTTCCCCTTGGAGGAAATCCTAGTCCTTTCTCCTCTTGGGGAGATGTTGGTGCACCCCATATGGCCACATTGTCACTTCCAAGGTTGATGATTGGCTTGCCCGTATGTCTCTTCTCTACCTCTGTCGTTCAGAATACCGTAATTCCTGAACAATCAAGTCAGCAATTAGATGACACTAGAGTTACCCCCAAACCTTCTACTTCATCTGTTTCTCACTCTCCTCCTTCCTCTTCACTTGATGAAGCTGGTAAAGCTAAAGATGAAGTAACTGTGAAGAAGAAGAAGTGGAAGGAGAAAAAGGAAAAGAAGAAGAAGAAGCCAAAAGCAAAAGGGGGAAACCATGCGTCATCTAGCGAATATCCTCACACTGCACCGTCTAAACCTAAATCTCCATGCATCATTTGCAGAGGAGACCACTATCATCAAGATTGTCCTTGCATCCCTCAGATCTTAAGGGACTCGTCTCCTCATTTTCACAATCCGGTGTCATCAACCTTTGATGATCATGTTGAAAGTACACCGTCAACCAGTGAAAGCGAAGTATCTAGACAAAAAAGGAATTGCAAATTTCCTTGTAAACAGTGTGAAGGTGATCACACCGTCCACCATTGTCCCTTCGTAGATGAAGCTAAAAGAGCTTTGGATGACCGTCCTGCTTCACCACTACAGCTCCCTCCTGGATATAAGAAACTCTTGTTGATTCCATCCCTAGTTGAAAATACAACTGACATGTCATTGTGGTTTATTGAAGCATCTATCATTGAAGATAAACGCTTTGAATCTATACCAGATGAAAGTCAAAAGGTCGAGGCGGAAGTTGATCCGGTCTTGCCTTTAGAAGGTCTATCTTCAGATGATACAGTCATCGGAGAGAATAAGAATGACACCGTTCAAATTCTTTTTGTAAACACAGACTCCGATGAACATGGGGGCAGTCTACCCATTCATTTACCACAGGAAGGAAGTTCGTCAAAGTCGTATCCGACCGTCTATTCAGTCCCACCTCCAAGCAACCTAGTTGTTTCCTTCGATTGGAATCTACTAGGCAAATCCCATTCACCCGTGAGTGTACCATTTCGAATCATTGTACAACCTTATAGAATGGTCATGGCTAGTACCATCATAGATGAAGGGGCTTCTGTGAGCATCCTTTCCTCAACTACTTGGAAAGTGCTTGGTTCGCCACCGCTTCTGCCTAAGATGAGAAATCTGACACGCTTCGACAAAGGAACCTGTTGACCATTAGGGATCCTTCCCAGGGTGCCCATAAAATTGAGAAGGAAAACCATTTACATGAACATGATGGTAGTCCAAGGAGCCCTAGATTATGATCTACTCCTTGGGTGTGACTATATTTATAGCATGGGAGCCATTGTCTCCTCACTCTTTAGAGTAATGTGTTTTTCGCATGAAGGCGGAGTGGTCCAGCTCATAGACCAGCTTTCATTCCCTGGCTCACACATAGCTAATAGTCAAATGCAATCCCTAAATGGTCTTTTCATGCAAGGAATGTCTCATCAATCTCCATTTTGTCTACTTGAAGAGCGTGAGTAATTTTTGAGGACATGACGGAAACCCAGGGGGCATGCACCCTGGCCTGCTCCAGTAGGGAAACTCCAGGTATAGAGTAGGTTTCCACGAAGGAAAATGACTGGTCCGACACCTATCCTTACAAGAAAAGGGAATTAGACTAGAATAAGATTCCCTCATCAAGGTTAGGTGGTTGAAGCGAGAATCACCTTTGTCTAGACGGACTAAGCCAGGAAGTGTTTCTATCTGCTATGTGGATGGAAACTGTCTTGCCGAAACAAGAACTTCTAAATGATAGCCAGGAAAATTTTCACTATACCCGGGGACATGCAAACCTTTTTGCATGCAAGTGAAGAAAGACCATTTATTTTCTTAGTTTGTAGATTCTCAAACCCTTTAAACTCGTAGGATTGGTCATTTCCTAACTTGCATAAAGAAAGGATCCGGGGCAAAGCTTTGAAAGGTGCAAGCTCCATAAAAAATGGGATCTATAGATGAGATATCCTTATTATATGACTGGCACAAGCCATTTTTATGTGGAGTTCAAGCTCGTTAAAAATTAAACATAAGCAATGAGCAAATGTTTCCCCCATAGTTTAAGCTCTTTAAAAAATGAACCAATTTCCGGTAAATGACCTGTGAATGCATTATCATCAGCTTTTAAGCCTTGGTCGTGTTCTCATCATCACTTCCATTTTTTTAGCCGATCATACACGTCCATTTAATTGTTTACCCTTTTGAGGAACAACTGCGATGAGTGATCTTGCTAGCCATTCTTGTGACACTGTCATGATTGGAAAATTCCAAACCTTACCTGGAATCAACTGCTACCCGAAATTATCACTCGTTCCTCAAAAAATGAGTCTCCTTTAAGCTCTTTTCACCTGAATCATAAAATATGAAAAGATTTCTGAGTGATTGGCCTCTCTGGCTCGTTAAATTCATCAGAAGTGCTATCCCTCCTCTAGATTTTAATCTTTTTGGACCTCAGGGATTATTACACAAAAAGATCGAGTGCTTGTCTTGTTTGGCTCGTTCAAACTATCGAAAATTCATCCCTTTCGTATTATTTTATGTTTTTTCGGACTTAAGGGATTATATGACGAAAAAGAATTATTGGAGTTTCCTTTCCGTCCTTTTTCAGACTCTCTAAAAATGATAAAAGACCGAGTTATAAAACTCGTTAAAACCAATAGCGACAAACTTGTCCAAATGGACGAGAACGAGTTTCACTATCGCTAGGCTCGTTAAAACATAGCGATGGGTTCGATCGAAGGGAAGATTATAAAACAAGCATATGTTATCGTCCTCAACCTTGATAAAAATAAAGAGGTACTGGTCAGAAATGACTGGGAAAAATTGGGAAGAAAACTTGAAGAAACTTTATTGGTAGCAAGTCACTCTTGAACATGACACTTTCACTCCATCTGAGTCGGGTTGGGTTATTCTGTTCACCGGTCATATCACCATTGGTTTGTCACACCATCCATATTTGGGGTTAATGCTACCAATCCATTGTCCGTGTCGCCAATATGTTCAAGAGAAGTCGCTCATATTATTCACCTATGTCTCATCCGCTGCAATACATTCACGCTCCATTCTTTCATGACCGCCACCCTGAACCCTATATCATCAAATCGTTTTCACCTCCAAAATCGTTTGCTCCATTTCGTGTCATAGATGTGGGATTCATTAAGGCCCTCCTACAATGGTTCACTTCTTGTCGACATCAGCTCATTATCTAAGAAGTCGACCTAGGAACAACCCCTTTCAGTACTTTGAAGCTTGCATGCCTTAATGGCAAGTTTCTCACTTTCGGTAACAGGTTTACATCAATGGTCTGCAACCGAGAGACTTTGCGTGGTGTTCGACGCCATGTCCCTTTTTCACACCATGCGAATTGTACTGTAGTACCTTGAGGATCATTGTCATTATTGGTGATTCCTCTCGTGCTTGTTAATAGCTTAAATCATTGGCTGGTAATCAGGTGATGTCTTTCTATGTTCGACTCCAGAACATCTTTCACATGGATCAACTTCTACTCTGAGTGAAGATTGAATGAGTTTTGAAGACCCTAGATCTAGTTTCATCCATCCGAGCTGCGATATATTTAGGAATATAAAGACATCAAATGTACATCATTGCCAACCAGATCATCATCCAAATCAATGGATGATGACTCCATCCGAATCATCAGTCTGCTACAGAGACGGTTGTCTATCCTATGTACATGAAAATGAATTTATAAATATGAGCATGGGAATGCCTCCCTTAGATAGACCATGAAAAATATTATGAAGATAATGTATTGTAATTTATCTTATTACAAGTCACCTTCTAGCTTGAAAAAACTTCGGATCCTCATGATAAAGCATTTCACCCAACATCAAAAGATTAATGACCTCATGCTTTAAGGGGAAACTGTTATAGACATTTTTGGGCACTGCAACTACAATCATAAATGTCCATAAAATAAGGGCTCCTAAGTCCCTAAAAGTGTTAGTTCACTCCCTAAAGGAACAAGGTCAGCTGATTACATCATCTCCTAGAAGTTCTCCACAGAAAACTACTCAGAGCTTCTCAAAACTGGACCATACAGAATGCCCAGTGCAAAGGGTGTGATGCATATCACCTACTCAGTGTAAAGTTTGCGATGCATACTAGAAAGCCCTTCTGTAGGGTGTGATGGGTGAGAATGGACAAATGGAAGAGACAATTTGCGAGGTGGAGGATCATAAAATCCTCCATAAACTTCTCCTCTGACACTTGCCTCTCTAAATTCACCCAAGGATGAGTAAGAGATTATCAATCTCCAAGTGGAATCGATAACTACCAGAGAGAGGACACTAATAAAAAACCCAGAAGCTAAATCACCCCCCTACAATAATCTATATATGGATCCCTCATCACAGAGATCCAGAGGCTAGAATCTTGTATCTTGTAGAGTAGTGTTGTTGGTTTCCCGATGTAACATCATAGTGTTGCGTGATCTAAGCTTTACATGAGGTGAAGAAGGGCTTTCTTGCTGGAGGATGATGCTGGGTCAGAACAATTGGTTGTAATCCTCTTTGCTATTCTTGATATTAATAAAGCTATTCAAGTTTTCATCCACATTATTATATGATTGATTGTATATCCATTTGTGTGTTCAATACATATCTGGTCCTGTATTGTTTATGACTGTAGATCTCTGTTCTTTGATAGTATTATGCTGCTTTGATTCCATAGGTACTCTTTGAATCTGGGTAGATGAAGAAGAAGCAGCGAAGATCTATCAGAAAGGAGAGGAACCAGGGAAGGAACCAAGTGCAAGACTGAGGTTACTGTCCTTTGTTCCCCTTTGATCTACTTCTCATAAAGGAAAGTGAAAGTAGTTTTAACTTGTTTGTTTCTGAGATAGCTACCAGTCTTAGTGGGAATAGCAGCTCCAAGTGGACAGTATTCCCGATTACAATTTCGACATTCTCTTTTGCAGCGTTTTTCTACTCATATGTAACTGTATCAGTTGTTTTATACTCACTATATACGGTCTTTACAATAGTTTTATTGTTTGTTGAACATGGTTGTTCAACCAATAAACAAAAGCAAACTAGTCTATGTTTTCAACGACACAAGGTTATGCATGTGTTGATTAAAATAGTTTCTGATGACAAATACATTAAGGAAATTAAATAATCACTACACAGTGCATAATACATAAAATAAGAAGCTGGTGTAAAGCTTCTGGCTGGATTCACTGTATTCACATACATGATAAGACCTTTCGAATCCTCGTTACCTTTCATCCAAGGAATGATCTGAAATGGAACACTGCAGAGTTTCTTCGTAATCACATGCCTATGAAAGATTTAAAATTCTCCCTCACTCAAGCATTAATACCTGACAAACTTCATTGGATTTGGTTGAAAACCTCAAGAATAACAGGATGATACTCCTCAGAATTTAGGTAAACATAGCAATGCACAAGCTCTTGAAGGTCCTTGGATTCAAGGATTTCATATTTGATGATCATTTCTAGCAAAGATTCTCTTAAGTCTCTGCATGGATCATACGAGCACTTAACAATGGCAAAACTATCTGAGATTCTTCTTTGAGCATCAGTCAGCACTGGAGCTCTCGGCTCCATTGACCTCTGATATCCACGTCTTAATCTTGGGCTTCCATGATCAATTTTTGAACGATTATTCGATACAGAATTTCCTTTGCCATGAAGGGGTTTCGCCTTGGCTCTACTTCCTTAATTTTGGTTTCCATATCTGAATAAACAATAGTTGAGGTTTGTGTCGTGGATTTGTAGAACGATTCAGAGCACGAATTGTAGTCATCCAACACGATTTGATCACCTTCTGCATGGTTACTGGATTTACCATATGATTCTAGTGTCTTTGGAAAAACATTTTCAATTTTATTGAAACCAACAGACTCCATACCATCTCTACAAGCTCTTAGATACTGCATTAGACTCTGATGATCATGATCATACCTATGATGATTCATCAACTTCTTACAACGTTTTGCTCAAATCATTTCACCAAGCTTAGCCTATGGCCGCACATAGGAATTAATCCTGTGATCGTCTTGTCTTCTGAATAAGGTATCCACACTCTCCTTCAAGTCATCCACGGTCAAAGGTAAGTTGAAATTCATACCCAAAACCATAATGTTGTAATCAAGACATTTACTTAGGAATGGAACTTGAATAGTACTGTCTTCAGGAACATCATCTTCGCTTGATAAACCCACATCACACGAGCTATATGCATCAGCTTGAATGGACAAGAGATTGAGTCTACAACTGCAGCAAAACGCAGAACACTTACTTCCACGACCCCTCTTCGAATCCGGATACTTGTTGTTGTTGCTACAACCCTTCGCCTAGGGTCTTGCCACTACTAGGTGGCGGGCGGGCCATTGGGCGATTCTCATAATCGCCCAATGGCCCGCCCACCACCTGGTGGTGGCGCGGCCGAATTGCCCAACAGCCCGCCTGCCGCCTTGTGGTGGCGCGACAGTGAGCGGAGGGGCTACGCCCACGACCACAACACCACAGGGCGGTAGGTGGGTTGTTGGGTGATTCTGAGAATCGCCCA
>APFE030631404.1:103326-118869 GCA_000404065.3 Pinus taeda | reverse complement strand
TAATCATAATTAAAAAAAAAAAAAATTGGACACAATAAATTTTGAGGTGTGAAAAATAAGTCTCTAAAAAAAAGCTATGCTGCATCAACTGTTGCATCTACATGTTTAAAAATCAGTATGAAAATCACTAACATTTAAAAAAATATATTTATATTTGATACATAAGAAAATTTAAAGTGTCAAAAATATGCTTCGAAAAAAAAGAAGTGTATTTTGCATCACCACTTTTCAAAATCGGGTCACATATTTACTACCCCTATGAAATGGGTGTATCGGTTATTTAAAGTGCCAAAAACTATGCTCTAAAAAAATATGTGTGTTCTGCATCTCCCCTTTTCAAAATCTGGTCAATTTTTTGCTATCTCTACGAAACGAGTAATAGTATCAATTCCCGTTTCAAAGTTTACGTTGTTTGGTAATTTTATCTCTTAATGATTTCTTCTTATGCGTCATGTAATATGTTATGTTCAATTGTTTATATATGAAAGCTTGAATGTTTAAGTTATTATTTGGCATTGTTGTATGGTGGTAACTATTTTGTTTATGCCAAGTATATTAATAACTTATTATGCAATATGGTTCTCACAATTGTTTTGGCTAATTTCTTATATGAAACGATTCACTTTTAATGAATTCTTTTCTCGTAGCAATTTAATGATCTTTATTACCGGTTGCTATTAGAAACTATTTTAGATCGCACAAGTGAAGAGTTAATCACGGGATAGTTTTAGAATTAGATGTTTACATTCATTATAATAAAATTGCATGTGATAGATTATATTTATATTAAAAGAATTTTATTTAGAAACTTTTTATAAAAGAAAACATCATTTCTTAGTATCATCACAAACAAATTGGGAAACTAGTCCCATTATCCCTAGTCAGACCCACTATCTCGAACGGAAAAGGCGATGCTTTCAAGGTCCGGACTGGGTGGGTATCCCCCTTATTGTAGACCCGTTTTTCGGGGCTTCAACAAAGAGCAAGTTATTGCTCATGCCCAATACTTGGATTTCATTTACACACAATCTAGCACACTTTATGATAAAATTCCGAATGCAGCTCGACTAGCTTTCATTGTTCCCCCTCCTCTACAATCGAGTAAGGACTCTCATGTTGGCGACGATGTGATTGGTTCTTCAAACACAAAAACAACAAGAAGACCATCTGGTCAAAATATTGTTATATCCAATCAAACTACTAATGCATCATAAAATACTCTTGCCACAGAGATTAATGTTGTGTCGTCTGACAAAGGGAAAAATCCAAAGCAACCAGGAAAGGGGAAAAACAAATAGAAACAAGAAAATTACCCTCTAGAGAAATCATCTGATTCCTCTACTTCAGCAAGGAAACCTCATTATCGATGTCTAATATGTAATGATGAGCATTTTTCAAGAGATTGTCTACATCAATCTAAGGTCTCAAAACTTTTAAAGACTTCAAACACATTGGTAGTGTTGACTGATCCGTTTCCAACCCCGGAGACACATTTTGTTGTAGCAAACCATGCTTCCACATCCCAAGTACTCATTTTATTCATCACAAAGCCACAAAATGAAGTTTTGGTGTCAACAAGAAACAAATATTATGGAAATCAGTCATCATCATCGAATAATCAGGCCACTGATAAACCTAATCCTTTGACTTCGACTTCATTTGAAGTTGTTCCACCCATTGCCCTAGAATTGACAATAAAGCCACCGAATGGAGTTGTGCACAAATTGACATTCAATCCTCGAGCTCGAGCAGCTCAAAATTATAACATAGTGGAAGATCTTGCTCATCACCTTTTGCTATGTCGACACTCGAGGTGTTGCAAAACGGTCCCTCCCAAAAGCAAGCTTTATTGTCAGCAATAGGCGTAATAGATCCTACAGATTCAAATCTTGTGGTTTTTAACCATGTGGGATATTCACCACAGTTACCGGTGCAATTGGCTTTCCTAATCCAACTAAAAGCTCTCAATAATAATGTTTACTAAACTATTATTGATGACGAGGCATCTACTTGCATTATGTCCATGATCTACTGGAAAACACTTGGTTCACCGCCATTTTCACAATCACCAACCACGTTGAAAGATTTTGATGGAAGAACATATACTCCATGTGGGATTTTGAGTAACTTGGAAATCGAACTTGGAGGAAAAATAGTCACTGTTGAAGTTGGTGTAGTTGATGGACCCATCGATTACAACATTTTGCTGGGAAGGCCTTGGGTATATGTTATGACTGCTGTAGTTTCCACACACTTTCGTACTATTGCATTCCCTTTTAAGGGTGGAATCACAGTCATTGATTAGCTAACCTTCTTTGCCAATAGTTCATAGGCTACAGGAAGCATTCCGTAGGGTACATTTTGATTTCATGTTCAACAATGCTTGAGTCAATTACTGGCATCTCCTCGTAAGACCATGCAAAAATATCTCTAAATTCATGAAAGAGAGCACAGTAATTATCAAGTTCCAATGGAGAACAATATTTGCCAACATGAATTTCTTCTACAATGTTAGGCTTGGTTTAAATGTATATAGAAATTGTTTCTTGAAGAACATTATTTAACCTTATCTTGATGATTTTCCTACTAATTCACGAAAGTGGACCAATCACCAGCAACATTTGAGAGCAATATTTTTACGGTGCCAACACTACAAGATACGACTCAATTTGCACAAGTGTGTGTTTTGTGTTGACTCTGGTCGATTGCTTGGATTTGTGGTCTCAAAATATGGAATTCAACTCGATCCAATTAAGGTTCAGGAAATCCTTGACTTGCCTCCACCTTTAAACTTATTATAGTTACAAATATTTCAAGGTAAGGCAAACATTTTGAGGAGGTTCATTCCAAATTATGTTGCATTGGCTAAAGGTTTTACTCGTCTATTGAAGAAAGGGGTACCCTTCCATTGAGATCAGGTTGCGCAAGCTTCCTTTGATGCTCTAAAAGATTCCCTTATTAGAGCATCATTAATGTATGCCCCAAACTATCGAAAAGACTATTACCTATATCTTGCCATTGTAGATACAACCATTGGCATGGTTTTAGTACAAGAAGAAAGTGGAACTGAAAATCCTATTTATTACTCGAGTTGTAATCTCAACAATACAAAAAGTAAGTATTTCTATGTCAAAAAGTTAGCTTTGGCAGCCATTCAAGCAATGCAGATATTTCCTCATTACATCCTCCTCCTTAAAACTACTATTGTTTCAGATTGCGGCCCTATGGCATACATTTTGTCACGTCAATTGTTGCGGGGAAAATATTCAAAATGGATAGTTGATTTTGCATGAGTTTGATTTGGAATTCATTAGATCTAAATCAAAGAAATCTCTTGTTTTCGCCGAATTACTTTGCGGCCTTCCCCCATCCTCCAATGATTCAACATCAGAAGCATCAATCTTGGATGAGTCTCTATTTCGTATCTCGTCAAGTGATCAATGATATGGATATATACTAGTCTATCTCTAGGCCCAAGCTTTCCAACCGAATACCTCTTGCTCTGAACAACGATGTACCCAATACCAAGCCAAACATTATCTAATCATTGGTGATACACTTTATCATCATGGTGTTGATACAATTTTACGTAGGTGCCTCACTCATGAGGAAGCCAAGAAAGCTTTGAATGAATGTCATTCAGGTGCTTGTGGTGGATAGTTATCTGGGTATGCTACCGCATAGAGAATTCTCCATGCTGGTTACTTCTGGCCAACTATATTAAAAAATGCATTATTGTTGTTAGAAGTTGTCATGCATGTCAAATATATGACTGTAAAACCAGAGTACAACCTGAACCATTGAATCCAGTCATGGTTGTTGGACCATTCATCAAATGGGGCATTGACTTCATGACATGTAACCCCACCTTGACTGGGGGGCATGGGTATATTATAGTCATCTATGACTATTTTACCAAATGGGCCAAGGCGATGCCAACATTAAACAACAATGGTGAAATGACTGCTTTATTTTTCTTCAACCATGTGGTTGCCAAGTTTGGTGTTACACAAGCCATAGTTACAGATCATGGATTGCATTTTCGCAGTCACATGATGGCTGAGTTGATTGTCAAGTTAGGACTGTCACATGATAGTTCTACTCCATACTACCCGCAAGCTAATGGACAAGTTGAGGCCATCAACAATGTCCTTAAGTGCATGTTACAGAGAATAATTGGAGTTCATAAAAGAAATTGGCATTTAATCCTGTACTCGACTCTATGGGCATATCGAACCTCTATGAGAAATGCGACCAAAATCACACATTTTCAGTTGGTGTATGGTTTGGAAGCAGTCTTATCGATTCAATGTGAAATCTCGTCTCTCAAACTCACAATTGACCTACTACCTGATAATTCTGAAGAGGAATCACGTTTCTTGGAATTAATCCATCTGGTTTAAACCTGTCGCGATGCTGCATTGGCTAACAAAACACATAAGAAATGTATTAAGGTGCAATATGATAGAAATGCCAAGCCTCATGTCTTCTCAGAAGGTGACCTAGTCTTGCTTTATGTTCAGGAGTCTGATAAACATGGAGGAGGAAAATTTGAACCGCTATGGATGGGCCCTTATATTTTTAAGCATGTTTTGATGAAAGGTGCCTACGAGTTAGTGGACTATGATGGGATTTTATTCTCGTACCCCCGAAACAGGTTGTACCTTAAACGTTAGTATGCTTAGTCAAGTGCAGTAAAACTCACTAGATATATGCTTTGATTGCATGTGTGTGTGTGTGTGTTTCTTTTAGAGTTTTTATTTGGTTAAATAATCCACTTTGCATTTGTTGCAGATGTCTAACTTTTCAGAACCATTTGTTGGTTATGCCGATGGGGCTAGTCATAGTAAATAGAACCTATCCTCTGCAGCATGGGCCATTTTCTCTCTAAGCGGCGAGTTAGTGAGTATTAGAGGGATTTTTATTGGTCAATTGAAAAATAATATCGCTAAGTATAGAACATTGATTGAACTTCTCTTTGATGCCATTTCACTTGGCATACACAAAATAGTCATTAGGCTGGACTCACAACTCATTGTACTAAAACTTACTGGTGTTTATACCATCCAAAACCTAGAAATTCATCACATGTTCCTTAGGGTTCATATTTTGGAAAGGTATTTTGATTTTATTCAATATCAACATGTTTCCAGAAATCTAAACACATTAACTGATTCTCTAGTGAATTATATGTTAAATAGGCATTTGCGACATATGTAAAGTAAATATTTTCAATTCACATCATTAGTTGAATAGGATTGCATCGCATAACCATAATAAAACTCTGAAAGTAAAATAGATAGTTTTTTTAAAAGTTTTTACAAATATTTTGTGTCCAAGAAAAAAATTGGTCATCTGACCTGAAAACCCAAAATTTATGTAGAAGACATCTAAGTAGACTAGTGGTGCTCATGATAATAGGTCACAGCCTGTGCTACCATGTGTAAAAGTCTCATCCAAGGACTTAGAACACCAATGGTCTGGTGTTGTAGTCGCATAGGCAACTCCTCGATCTAGACATCCAAAATGCCTATGGTAAAACCCTTTATGTGGTCCTGTAGTTCAACCAGTGTCTCGACTAAATCTAGTCTCAAAGAATTTCTCTCCCAACAGGTCTCTATGCTGGCCCACCTACCTCTCGTTGGTGCCCCACAAGTCAAACAGGTCCATTGTTTGCATACATAAAAAATGATTTTGTTTAGTCTTGGAAATAATAAAAAACAAAAAAAATATGTAGAAACTTTAAAATCAAAAAACACTTTGGTGAAACAATTTACTTATAGTACCCCACAGTGCTCCAACTGGTAACATCAAGTCTGGATCTCCATGGAAATCCATCCATGAATATGGATACTCTGTGATGGTCATATCATGTTGATCAAGCCACTCAAAGAATGCAAGGGTAAATGTAATCAATGACTAACCAACATGCCTAGCAATAACATCTACCCATCTCTTCATCCATGGATCCCTAGGTCCAGATACACCCAATGGAATAAGTTGTGGCTACATAAGTGGAATTATCTCAAAGGAGAAAGAAATTAGGATTGACCCATAGGCAATGTTCTTTTTCTTTCTACTTTTCACCTTGGTCAGTTGTTCTTTCAAGGATGAAAGTACTGCCTCACACCAATTGAACACTTTTGGCTCTAAACACTCTAATGCATACTGCATGTATAATCTGTTTTCCAAACTCAGTGTCGCACTCTGAGCCAATTTGGCAATGGTAAATAGGATCGTCCTCAATGGTAAATTAATAACATCCCTTATGTTAATCTTTCCATCCCTGCTAGGCTCTGCACCTGGCTGACATAACTGTCATATGTAATCTCTCACAGATTCACCCCCTTTGGAAATCCAGAAAGTGAGATGGGGGCACCTCGCCTCGACAATTCAGTATGAAAGTATTTTTCATCGATGGTAATTAATACCGCTTTGGCTCTAATGTGAAATTCCTGATCGGTAGAATCCCATGAATGAACAAGGAACTGCAAAGGCTCAATTTGTTGCCTCATACAAGATAATCAGAAATATTTAAGTAACTCACAATTCCTTATTGCCTCAACCGTGCCCTGGTTATTTAGGGAAATCATATCTTGTTCTTCATGCTCTCATTCTCTCCATTCAATTGTCAATATAATCCAATGAATACCTAAAAATACAACCATAAGGAAAATTAGGATCCATTTCTTGCAAAAAACAGAAGAATTTTTGGGTGAAAACAACTTAATGAAATTGGGTTTTGCACTCAGCGCAACCTAGCCTTAGGGACAGTGAGCTGCAATGCAGGAAACCTTCTAGGTGAGTGCAATGCAGTGCACCTTTTGATGATGAAAGGGTGTACGAATCCCAAGTTTTAAAATTGAAACCCTAGGGGCCCCAAAAACTCAATTTTTTTTTCCTGAAACTGAAAATGATTACTATGAAATGAAAGAGAACAGAGATAGTTCCTACCTGGTCCAAATAGCACAAGGAATGGTCCATTGAATCTTCCGTAATAAGCTAGTGAAGTTCAAGGTAAAAACTAGTCCAAAGCACCAAAATTAAAGGGTAAATGTGAAATGGTAAAAATGAATGGCAAAACTTGTTTTTATGTTTATTTCTTGCACATTAATTGAGTAAACATTAGTTTTTATTCATTTTATTCATGAAACAGGTATTTTTGATCTATTTTGATGGTGTTTTGAGCAGGTTTGAAAATTGACATGCAAAATTTGACATGCTCAAATGTAAATTGAACATCTTTGACCACAAAGCAAACTTTTATCTCTTTTTCGAGCTTTGTTAAAAACGAAAAAGGAACCCCCTTAGAGTCCTCTTTAAGCTCTTTTCAGAATCTCTAAACATGAAAATATTATCGAGTGCTTGTCATTTCTAGCTTATTAGCGTATTGGAATTGATATCTACTCATTATATATTTAACCCTTTTTCTGGCTGAGATAGATTAACTAGGAAAAATGAATACGTTGATCGAACATGGTTAATAGGCTCTCTCTCATATTCTTTTATGCTTTTTCAGACTTGAGAGACAAATCTACGAAAAAGAACTTTTGGAGTTTCCTTTTTGTCCCTTTTCAAACTCTCTAAACATGAAAAGAACCAAGTTATCTTTGCTGTTAAACTCGTTAAAAGCATCAAATAGCGACAAACTTGTCCATCTAGACAAGATCAATTTTCACCTTTCCTAGAATCCTTAAAGCATCAAATAGTGATGGATTCACCCAAAGGATGGAATTATACAATAAGCATACATTATCCTTCTCAAGCTTGATAGAAATAAAGAGCTATTGGTCAACAATGACTGGGGAAAATGGAAAAAGGGGAGAACACTTTATGGTAGCAAGTCGTTCTTGAACGTGACACTTTCACCTCATCACCATGACTATGTGGGTTGGATCATTTAGCTTGATGGTTATCACACTATTGGTATATCATACCATCCATTAATTTGTTTTGGGTCAATGATACCAATTCATTTTAGTGTTGCTGACATGTTCAAGAGAAGTCATTCAGTTCAAACTTCACCCTTTGCAATACTGAACCTTCCTTTTCCTGACCACCATTCCTGAACCTTCTGTCATTAGTTACTTTTTATCTCCAAAATCATTTACCTTGTTTTGTGTCATTGATGTGGGATACATCAAGGCCCTCCTACGATGAGTCACTTCTTGTTGACATCAGCACATTATCCAAGTAGTTGACTTAGAAACACCCCTTCAATACCTTGAAGCTTGCATACATCAATGGCAGGTTTTTGACTTCTAGTGATAGGATGACATCACTAGCCTTTGACTAAAAGACTTTGTATGGTTTCTGACATCAAATAATTTATTCACACCATAAATAATGTACTATAGTACCTTGAGGGTCATTATCATTATCAATGATTCCTCTCGCATCCGTTAACAACTTACATCATTGGCTAGTAATCAGACAATGTCTTCCCATGTTCGACTTTAGATCATCTATTCACATGGTTAGACTTGTATTTGAGTGAAATATTGAATGAGATTGAAGACCCCAGATCTAGTTTCATCCATCTGGGCTATGATATTTTCAGGAGTACTAAATCAAATGTATAATGGAATTACATTCAAGGTCATCCATTCAGAGGTTTATATATGTAGACAACTAAATTTGTACATGTAATGAAAGTTTATAAGCTAAGCATGGGTATGCCTTCCCTCACCAAGTTCATGAGAAAAAAATCAAATTATCATGATATATGTATTGTAATTGATGCATGTCACTTTCCACTTTGAAACCTCCTCTCCACATAGTAAAGTATTTCACTCGACATACATATTTATGACTTCATGCTTTAGTGGGAAACTGTTACAGATCCATTTGGGCCATCAAACTCAACTTACAGATCAATACTATTAGGTCCCATAAAACCCTAATTTAGTTGTTACATGCCCTAATGAAGTCAACCTTTAGAATTCCTCCCCAAGAGATTCCATGATTGAAATCATCGAAAAATTGCCACTAAGAAGATTAGCATAGGCATGCCTTTATCGGGGTGCACTGCAGTGTAGCCCAGTACATTGCCAAGGTGCATTGTAGCACACTTGAGCTCTCTTTGGCCTGCGTTGGGCAAATTGGAATGAGATGTGCATTGGGGTTTGGAATATTCTTATCCATAGGATGCTTCTAGAAGTTTCCCAAGGTTGTCCACTCCTTTGGGCTCAAAATTGGATGAGGAAGGAAGCTAAGGAACATCAATCCCTTTATCCCTTCCTCCATGGAACTAAATCCTAAGTTTGGTGGGGCATGCATTGTCACCATTTATGGCATAAATTCCTTCATTCACCTATAAAAAGAGCACTCATATAAGTGATCATGGGCTGGAAATCATTGAATTATACAAAGATGTTGTTAGTATGTGACTTGAGTCAGTTTCAAGTCTTGTAATGATGTCAAAATGTGTTGCTTGTTATGAGGAGAGGATGGGATTGAACTGGAGGAGTGACACTAAATCAATCAAATTGGGTTGTAACTCTTCCTTTTACTAATAAATTGTTCAAAGCTTTTTCCATATGTTTGTATTGTTTAGTGATGCTTTCATATGTGTATTATGTACTTGATTCCATTTTATGTTTAATCAATAGATCATTATCATATGCTTTGATTGGTTTTTGTCTTCTGTCTACATGCAAGTAGTTTTCAAGTAGATTAAGTACGGAAAGGAGTGAAAGAATTTGTCAAGGGAGATAAGGAGTAAGTGAAAGCTTTAGGTAGGCTTCTTTACTGTCTTATTTAATCTATTGGTTATAGAAAAGGTAGAGTGCACTGTTCTTCTAGACTTAGCTACTAGTCTAGGGGTTTAGGCATTTCTCCATAGACACTAAAAATTCCCAAAAAAAACCCCCAACCACATGTATGAAAAGGCCTCCATGTGGTTGAAGGTCTCCAACCGCACTCATAAACCTTACTGAGTGCGGTTGTGACCCAAATTGTGTAATTTAGAGGGTGCAGTCCTAAGATTTGAACCACAATTCCAGTTCAACCTCCAGTACACTACCCATAACTGCTTAAGACTTCTTAGAATCATTAATGGCATGACATTAAGGATAAACATAAAAAATTGTGTCAGAAACTTGACCTAGACTCACTAGAACATACTAGGCATTTCGTCAAACACATGATAAACATGTAAGATACATGTCATGGATGCATATCTGATCATAAAAGTCTGAGATACATATGAGAATCACTTAGAAGGCCCTATTCCCTCTCCACATAGTTGCAACAATAATTAGTAGTCCATACATTCATCACCCGATCAATAACGAAACCATTCATGACAAGATCCATAGATGATACACATCATATAACCAGCATATAACCAGAAAGTAACCAACATAGAAACCATGGAAATTCAACAACAATGTCACCAACATAATTGCTACAAATTCTCATAGATCATAAAAGGAAAATGTCTCATATTAAAATATGAAAATACCAACCAATGCATGGGCTTCCATGTACCACCCAACCATAGATTGGGCTAAAAAAAATATCTCTTTCATCCAATCACCCTACACCATATTCCAAGAATGAATGTGGGATCTCATGGAATAAACCAAGAAAAACAAAACCAAGGCTTCTGAAGGAAAAACCACCCCAACCCTCAACTACTTATTCCACCTCATGGTCATACATCACTAATGCCAACCAAATCAGTCTCTACCCAAGTTGTCCAGGGCTCCAAGAACTAATAACTCAACACATAGCCTTTCAGGGCTCTAGAGAAGTTGTCTAACTCAACTCCAGGTACTAGTAACTCAACCCACAAACTTACAGGGCTCTAGGGCACTTGTCAAACCTAGCTTCAAGGGCTAATAACTCAACCCACCAAGGGCTCCAAAGAATTTATCCCAACCTAGGCTCCAGGACTAGTAACTCAACCCAAGCTGTTCTAGGGATTCTAGAGTGTTTGTTCCAACCCACAACCATAATCAATTATGAGAATCAATCATAAAACAATGAAGTGGAAAAACCCACAACACCATGGATATCTAGGAAATGGAAAGGCAAGGCTAAAACCATTACCAATCCAAGAAATCCTCCATTCCAATGACAACACATAACCAGATAATCACATGCATATGCCATGCATCCAAAAATCAGCAAGGAATTCACACATGCAACTTCTTAATTGCAAAGAAATCTAGATGTAGTTTTTGATCCACCTATTCCCTTATGATTTCTTGATTTTGTTTGATTTGTTTCTCCAAATCTGAGTGAGTACTAGAGTGCTCCAAGCATTCTCCAAGAATTCTCTGAGTTTGCAAAAGTGTGAGAAAGTGAGAGAATCGAAGAGAGCTCCAAAACTAAATGGACAAAAGGTTGTGAGTTATTCCTCATAAGCCTTCTTATCATTGAGGCCTATATTTCTTCATTTTCCTTCTTTCTTCCTTCAATTTCTCTCTCATGCAAATCTGTGACCCTTCATTTTCCTTTTCTCATATTTTCCTTTATTTCGTAAATAAAATGCTAATTAATGCCTCTTTTCCTTTGCCAATTTCCATAACCATTAATTAATCACAAGTGATACCCATCACTATGTTTTTCCCAAAATTCATCTTGGAATATGTGTCCCATGACCTTGATCTTATTCTTATTTACATAGGAAATCAACCAGGAGTTGTTACAAACTCCGCAAGAAATAGTTGCAACCAAACAACAAAACCCTGACTAAGGCACCAACCCCATCAACCTTCATCTCTGACCACAAGCTCACATTCCCCTGGGTGAAATCCAAGTGGCAGAGCCCAATTCCCTCAGTGGTTCCCACCTTCCAAGGTGATTTATAGTCAGCCATAATGGTCACATCCTACAACTCTAGGAGATATGCCACTCTCTAGTGTCCAAGTTCCCAACAAATCAAACTAAATTAACCCATAGTCAGTTCTAGAGTCCAAACTAATACTCACTTACTAACATTGAATTGAGTTCACACTAGAATTCAATGACTAGCAAGCCATAATTAGATCCACTAAGCTCTTGGAGCCACTAAATCTCACTAAAAACTAAAGCATTAAGGACTCAACCATGATGCATTAATTTGGTGTGGTTAACTAGATAACCACACCTTAAAAAATTCCAGAGTCTAGCCCATTAGGACTCTCTGGATCCTACATAACGAACATTGAATAAATACCTAATTGAAATCCCTTATAACAAACTACAATTGTTTATATGCATCGCCTAATGTTGCATTGTGGCATCCTCCTAAGCCACGTGTTACACAACATTTTATCATTGTCCCTATACTCCGTGTTCCTTGATCCTAGAGGACCTCTATAGTGATCCTCAAGTCTTTCCCTATCATGAAGAACATGTCCTTACATCCCTCTTCATTTGCAGAAAATTTCCCTCTTACATCATTTACCAAGAATATTCCTTCAAAATTAGTTTTCAAGATTGGCACTAGCACTTCAGTTTCTTCCATGCGCTGATTTGCAGAGTCTAACGCTAGGCATAGCACCAAACAATGTTGGTAATCCATTCATGACCCACACCACACCTTGTTAGACTGAAAATTGTCACCATGACTATCTGCAGTTAATATGGCTCCATCAATAGCCATATTGTCCTCCTTGTCAAGCCTCATACCTCTGCTCTTCATGTCAAACTTCAAAAAGAGAGAAAGTCACTTAAAAACATGTTTATCTCTGGGTACGCAGGTTCTCTCTACCTTGCCCGCGTGTACGCATCCAAACACACTGTACCTGCGTACTTGTACGCTCTGTAAGCCAAAGGATGGGTGCGTACCCCTGTAAAGGTCAAAAGGCGCAAGTTTCATCTTTAAAAAGTTACTTGTGGTCACTTCTAGAGCCTTCTAGAAGAGGTTTTGACGTGTATTGAGCGCCTCCAGATGGTTCATGCATCCCTATGATAGAGGAGCTTATCCCATCAAGAGAGGAGCTACCCCATCCAAAAGAGGGAGTATCCCATTGATGTTGGAACTGAATAACCTCCTCTAGAATACTATAAATACAGGCATTGGGCCAAAGGAGGAGAGGTTGAAAGCTGAACATTCTAAAGGTAAATGCTGCTGGAATTAGGACTTCCATTGTTGACTTGTGAGGAGAGATCACTATCCTTCCTTGTTGCATATTGGGAGTGGGTGAGCTTGTCAAAGTAGAGGAAATCTCTTGTTGGACCCTGGGAGGAGCTTGCACAACACCAAGGCTCAGGTTGTAATGGTTCCTTTTTGTTTCCTTAATACAAATAAGTCCATTCTTCTCAATGATTTGTTGTTAATGAATTATTTCATGTACTCCTTGGTCTATGTGATGAATATGCTTTGTTTTATGAATTATTCAGGTGTTATGTAATCGTTTGCTTTGTTAGTGTATGCAGGTCTTAAAGTGAAGGAGGAGCTCATCTGAATCAGCAAGGCTGGACTGCTACAACAAGCGTTGGACCTAAGGTAAGATCGGAAAACACTTGGTTTCTCATAGAATAATGTATGTTTAGAGAAGGATTGCTCTTGTTTGGTTTGTTTGTCACTAGAGAGTCTTAGACTCCTAGGGAGGTTAGGTTTGTCCGCCAAAATAACTCTTTCCGCATGACAAATTGGCGACTCCACTGGGGAATCCATTGATGTATTTGATTTTTCCTTTGAGCATTACTTTGATCTGAAAAGAGTCTTGTTTCTTTTGCTTTTTGATTGCTTGACTGTGTTTTTGGGTGGCTTAGCTTAGAGTCAAGTTAGAACTTAGGTTTTCTTTGTTTTACAGTAGTACGCACCCTCTGAGTTAGACACAGTGCGTACTTGTACGCACTGTATCTGTGTACACAGAGCGTGCACGCACCTGGTTAAACATGTTGCCTGCGTACCCTGGTAAAATTAAGAAAATTTCCCTTTTTATCATTTTCTTCCTTTTGAATTTTGTTTTTCTTAGTCTTTACTACCCAGATCCACTGGTTGACTGTCAAAAATCTTCACCTATACTTTTTTCATTAGTGTCGAAAGTTTTAGTGAAATTCCTTGAGATTTTAGCCTTAGGGTTTGGTTTTTATATTGGTCTTGTAGTGACTTTGGGTTTAGAAGTCGCAAAGCCTTAGATATCTCTGGTTTTGTCAGTCTTCTTAGGAGTCGGGCCAGTCGCAAAATCTACCCTTGTGAGCGACCTACCTTTGTGTTGCCTCTTTGCAAAATTTCAATAAGCTTGTTCATTTAAAGTTGTGAATTTCATTTTAAAAAAGAACAAAAAGAGATTGAGTTTTGTTTTGATTAGTTTGTGATTCTGCATAAACTAATCCTTGGATTAATCATTGCCAAGTAAAACATCCCAGAATCATCCTAGTAAGCTTTTGCTTCTTAGTTTAATTTGTTAAGTGTAAGGTTAGATCTATTTCCTTTGATTTGCTTTTGAGTGATTTTTCATAGATTCTCATAGATCTTGAAAGTGCTTTGACTAGATTAGTTTTACATGCTTTCATTAAATAGGAAAATATCAACGATCTCCTTTGCAAATTTGCTTTAGAGTAGCATTTGACGTCTTTGAAAGAGAAAGAAATTTTTTCGTGAAGTAAAGAGTGGTCATGTTTTGTGCGCTTTGAAAGATAAAAAGAATTGTTTCTTTGATTGCCTTTTGAGAAAGTTGTTTTTATTGAAAAGATTGCATTCTCTCAACTCTCTTAATTAGAACATTCATTGAAAAGAGAAAATTATCAATCATCTTAAGTGCATATTTTAGAGAATTGGAGTCGAGTCTATACACCACCAAGTTTCATCTCCATCACCTTTGTCTTAAAGAACAGCCATTAAAATCAACGCTTAAAGTAAAATTAACTTAGAAATTTTTATTTTTTCTAGGGCTCTGAAGCACCAATATAGATCAGGCTAGTGTCTTGGAGTAGGTGAGTAATTAACTCTCCAAGACTATAAAACCAAACAAGTAGCTTATCTTGTGATAGGATAAATCCAGCTGTTGCATTTATACTCTGGGAAAGCTCCTCTTAAAGGAGAAGCACGAGCCCGTGTCCGAACCAGTGAGGGGATCAATCCTCCCTCGTTGGGAACGACGCCAGACACGCACGTATTACAAATGGTAAAAACCTCAAATATGAGGAAGGGCCAGGGGATCACTTATCGATACCCTTGGATTGCAGCCATTGTCAGGAGCCAGTAAGGGGTGAATTGGAGCTTGTTACTCTGCCCTTGCGTGCTGTCGGAGTGTAGACTGTTCCCCCAGATATATTTGTTGCTGTTGATAACCTTAGTGGCCATAATCCTAGGATTCTACCCAAGGTGACGGTGGTGGAAGATCCCACTGTACCTGGAGCAGACGTCGGCTAGACTCACTTGGATTTTCTGGGGGGTTCACTTCACTCGAGACGGTTAAATTGGAGGAACTTGGTCCAGTCTATTCATTAAGCAGGTTGCCGGGGTAACTGTTCCACCCGCTCTTTCTGTACTGAATCCTACGAGGTTGGATTTCATCACCAACTAGTGTTTTTGGTCCGGAAGTTACTGTTTGTGATTGGTTTGACGCCTTAGATTTTTTAAGGGTGTGTTTCAAATTG
>APFE030631404.1:68613-92464 GCA_000404065.3 Pinus taeda | reverse complement strand
TCATGGCATCCTTCTTTGGCCTCTGTAGAAAATATGGAACACTGCAACATGCAAAGTATGACATATTTGGCATGTAAAAATGTCAATCATGAAAGATGAGTAACCTGCTGCAGCAGGAGGCTAACAATGGATCGACTTGGGGATGGATTTTCCTTGTGAAAAGTCAAGAAAAATAGGTCAGACTGCCTTGATCTTCTATTGTTGCTGTAGATTGAACCTTATTAGTGCTGACTGTTAGATACTTTGAGCCATTGGAATGAAAATAGCTCTTTCCCTCAACTGAAATGTTTGTGACCTGTGTAGCACTGCCTGCTTTCTTCTGCGTACTCTATCACCTGGACTATTACATACTAAAATAAAATGCTGATATATACAAACATTTATGTACAGATATAATGTCGCTGGAAGATCTTCAACAAAAGGGATCATGATAATGCTTTAACATTCGGCCATTTACAGGGCCCTTTTCAGCTAAGAAACCATCTACAGGTTTGAGGAAATATGTGTTATTGCCTTGCACATCGCTGATAATGAATGGACCTTTCCAAAGAAAATCAAATTTTGCATGTTTTCCCTTGTCTTCTCTTCGTGAATCCCACCTTAGAACTTTTCTGCCCACACAGAAATCCTCAGCTTTGGCTCTCTTATCAAACATCTTTTTGAGCTTCTCTTGCAAAATCTGAGCTCTGTCATACACTTGCTCTCTGGTTTGCTGAAGATGAATGGTTTGATTAATTCTTCTTTGGATGTCATTTGGTTTAGCTTGAATCTCCTGTAACAGTTTGATAGTAGGAATGCCCAAAGATGAAGGAAATCTGGCTTCCATGCCATATAATAGCTCATAAGGGTTCATCCCAATGGATCTCTTGGTTGAAAGTCTATCTGCCCATAGGGCATTTGTGAGCTTCCTATGCCAGTTCTTTTTGTTTTCTTCCAGCACTTTCTTTATGATGTTGATGAGGCTTTTGTTGGATGATTCGGCCAGGCCATTACCTTGAGGATAGTAGGCTGAAGAGTGGCCCAAGGTAATGTAAAATTTATGGCAGAAGTTGATCATCTTTCTAGATTTGAAGGCAACAGCATTGTCAGTGATGATTTTCTCAGGGCAACCAAATCTAGAAAGGATATTGTCCTCAAGAAATTGGATAATAGTGGAGTCATTGGCTTGCCTACATGGGATGGCTTCAATCCACTTGGTGAAATAGTCGGTGGCTGTTAAAATCCACTTGTGCTGGTCTGATGAAGAGGGATGGATTTCACCTATGAAGTCAAGACCCCATTGTTGAAAAGGATTTTCGGTTGAGATAGGCTTAAGGGGCAAAGGCAATAGTTTTCTTTTTCCTTCAAAGATTTGGCATTTGTGACAAGAAATCGCAAATTTCTTGAGATCTGCAAATAGAGAGGGCCAATAATAACCAGCCCTTAAAATCTTGTCAGCAGTGGAATTCCAATATAGATGCCCTCCACAGTCCCCTGCATGGAATTCTTTCATGATGCTGTTGATTTTGTTTATGGTTAAATAGCTTAGCAATATTCCTTCATGATTTTTCCAAAACAGGGCACCATCTAAGACACTGAACTTTAATGCTTTCATTTTTAAAAATCTCTTTTTGGTTCTGGACAATCCTCGGGGAGCACACAGGTTTAACAATACATAGCAAACATCATCATACCATGGGGATTGTAAAAAGGTTTCATTGATCTGTGGAGTCGCCAGCTCCGGTTCATTGTCCAGTTGGTTGATATCTAAGGCCTGAAAGTTTGTTTCGGACATTAGTCTGACCAGACCTTGTCCCTTTATCAGCTTGGTGGGTCTTATCTCAATGTCATATTCAAGAATACTGGCAATCCATTTGCCTCTTTTGCCTTCTAGTCCCTCTTGAGTTAGTATGTCTTTTACAACATAGTTTGGGAAATATGCAATCACATGTGAATATAGAATATGAACTCTGAAGTCTTTGATGGCTTTGACAAGGGCATATGCCTGCTTTTCCATAATTTGATATTTCAAGGGTGCATCTCTTAAGGCTCCACTAAAAAATGCAATTGGTTTTTCATTTCCTAAATCATCTTTTTGCAAAAGGACAACCGCTATCGTGTGCTCAGAGGAAAAGGAAAAAATGATAAAATCTTTGTCAAATTGTGGGCTTATGAGTACAGGCGTTTGAGTCAAGGCAGCTTTGATACCGTCAAAAGCTTGCTTGGTTTCCATAGACCATCTTACCTTGGCATCCTTTTTTAACATGTTGCTTAACAGTCTTATCAGTTCGGCTAAATTTGGGATAAATCTCCTTAGGAAATTGATCTTTCCAAGGAACGCTTGCAACTCTTTTATGTTTCTTGGGTATGGAATTTGGAGGATGGCTTGGATCCTTTCCGGATCAATTCTGATACCGTCTTTTGAGATGATGTGGCCTAGAAACTTACCTTCCTCAAGGCCAAACAAGGACTTCTTGGGGTTCAAGGAAATGCCATATTTCCTGCATGTTATGAAGATTTTCCTTAAATGTTTGAGGTGCTCTTGATCAAATTTGGAGAAAGGGGTTAAGTCATCAATATAGACAACAAGGAATTCATGGATTTCCTTGGCAAACGCAATATCCATTGCCCTTTGAAAGGTGGCACCAACGTTCTTTAGCCCGAAAGGCATTTTAACACACTTAAATGCTCCCCAGGGTGTGGTAAAGGCTGTCTTGTCTTGGTCATCCGGGTGAACAAGTATTTGATTGAAACCTGAAAATCCATCTAGTAAAGAGATTCTAGATGACCCCACTACTCTTTGTAGGGATGTGCGTCCATTTAGGCAAAGGATAGTGGTCTTTTAAGATATCTGGTTTAGTTTTCTTTAGGTTCTACACCACAGTACTGATCTCACCTGATTTTTTCCTTGTGGGAACCAGATTGGATACCCATTCAGAAAATATGATGGGTGCTATAATACCTGCTTCAAACATTCTCTTCACTTCCTTTTCAATGAGAGAAAGAAGCATAGGGTTTATTCTTCTAAGTTTCTGCTTGAATTGTTTTTGATTTGGTTTTAAGGGGATGGTATGTTGAATCACTGAGGTGTCATAGGACTTCAAGTCCTCACATCTCCAAGCAAATACATGTTGGATCTCTTTGAACAAATCCACATACTTTGGCTTTTGATCAGGGGGCAGATTTTTGGACAATTTAATCATTTTGGGCTTTTCTGCTGTCCCTATGTTGTGTTCTTCTATAGCTGCATTTAAAGGCTCCATTTTTGGCTTTTTGGGGATATCATTTGCATCAAACATGTCTTCTAATGGAGTGAGGCCAACAAGCAAAAAGTTATCCTTTAGATCAATGAACTCGGACTCTGCTTTGGTTGTTTCCTCTAAATGCATTTGTTTCAGCTCTTCTATGTTTGCATTGTCAAAAACAGTTGGGTTAAGGATTTGTTTTGCTGTTTTGCTGTTACAACCTGTTGATTTTCATTTGTTTGTTGCTGGGAATCATTTATGGCCTCCATGTCAATGTTTAAATTTGAAAACTCGCTCTCAAGAGTGAGGAAATTGTTAATCTGGTCATCATTTTCAAACACTTCCCAGTCTTTGATATTGTTAGGGACAACAGACCTATATTTTATCTCTGTAGTGAAATGGTGATTTGGTTCAAAGGGAAGTTTGCATGTACTAGCAAAAGTGGCTAGGCTATGTGCATGAATATTATGATTTCTTGAGATCTTGGCAAGCTTGGATTCGGTAAAGGTATTAAGTATATCTGTGGCAGCAGTCCTATAGGTCCTCATTCTATTGTCATTAGTAACAAAGTTACCTTTCATTTGTTGTATGATTAAATCAGAGTCACCTAGAATGGACACTTTTGTAGCTCCTAGAACTTTGAGCAATTTTAGGCCTAAGAGGAGAGCCTCATACTCTGCCATGTTGTTGGTACATCTGAAATTTAGTCTGTAGGCATGGCCCTTTGCATGATTGTCATGTGTATTGTGAATCCATACACCTGTGCCTGCTCCTAACTTGTTGACAGAACCATCAAACTCTAAATTCCATGTAATTTCTTGCTTTTGGTTTGTATTAAGAGTTTAAGTTATTTTAGGATTGGACAGATTTAAAATTTCTGTTTGGGGAGGTTCTTCTTGTTTGCTGGTTTCCTTGATTGTTGTGACCAAGTCATGGGCATGGGCAACCGATTCTTCATTTATGCATGTCTCTAGCTCTAAAGCTAAAGGCTTCTCATTAGTTGGAGGATTGATTTCATCATTAAAAATAATAAATGAATCCATATCAGAATGGATTGAGTAAATTGGAAAATTTTGGGGCTTTTCCTCACTACTTACCACATACTTCATGAGTGTTTCTCTATACAGTCTCTTTGGTTGGCCAAAGACAGAAATAGTGGCATAAGAGAGGTCGAGTTGGAGGGATCGTTAGAGTTTTGCTCCCCATGATCTTGATAGGAGCATGCCATATTTTGTTGGAATGTCAGCAACTACCACGTCCATTAGGATTGTCTTGTTGGGAAATTGGACTAAAGACACACAAAGGTCTTTGATTAAGCCTAAACACTTGACCTGACTTGAGTCAAAGGAGTATAGATCTTTGTAAGGTCTTGTGACATCAAGGTTTAACTTTTCCATTACAGCTTTGGGCAAAAAGATTGTGTGAGGCACCTGAGTCAACATAGCATTATGCAAGATTTTGTCATGTATGTGCAGACTGACATAAAAGGGTGGAACAGATCCATATGTTGATTTTCCATTAACTTCTGGACCAAACAACAGCTCAGGGGTATCATCTAAAACATTAACATCATCCCTGACCTCTGGTAGTTGAAGTGACCTTTGAATTTGTTGCCTATAAACATCATGTTTGGCAAGTTCTGATAGGGGGGATGGATATCTTAAGTTTTCCAATCTCTGCTTCTAAATTAAATGATTTTTCCAATGGAATCTTTGTGTTAGTAGTAGCAGATTTCTCCTTTTCAAGAATACTTTCTATGTTTTCCTTTTGATTATCTGCATTAAGGTGAATGACACTTTGTGGTATTTCTGTTTTGGGAAGATTTTTAGGATTTCTGTTCAATTTTTCTTTCGAGGAAGAAGGAGTTAGAGGCTGATCAGTTTGAGGCTGTATGTCTGTTATGTCCTCTACAGTCACTTGATGCAGATTTGGGACAATTATATCAACTGGTTCTGTTATGAAAACCTTGCCTTTAATCTTGTTGGGCTGTTTGCTATCTTTTGTTTTGCTTGGGGCAGGGACCTCAATGGTTCTTGTTCTCAGCTTGTATTGTTTGTGGACCTCATATACAATAGAATCATAGCCCTGTTTAAAATCAAAAGACTCTCCCAACTTGGTATGAAACTGATTTACATCCTGATAGTCTTGGTCTTCTTGAGTTAGAAAAATTCGTTGGTGATTTTTCGAATCTATCAAGTTCATGTGAGTCTCCTTTGTTGGCTCACTGGATGTAGATGCCTTTGTATAGTTTTCTTGGAAAGGAGGTCTTATATCATGGTCAGGACTAGCCCTTCCAGCATTTGTGTTCTGAGCTTTCCTGAAATTTGGGTTCCTTATGGTGTTGGGCTGCTGTCCTTTCCATGATGATTTCATTTCAATGTTCTCTACTCTGTCTCCCAGACTATGCATGCCACTGATAATAGCATCTAGCTTCTGGTCTAGGGCTGAGGGTTCTTCTTTAAAGGTAGTTCTCCTCTCGGTTCTAGCTCTGTTTCTTTTGGCAATTAGCTTTGCCTCCACACTAACAGCAACATTTTTCATTTCTGCAAGGCTTTGAGGGGCTCTTTCCCTTAACTGATAAGCCATTTCAGCATCAAAACCATCTGGAAATTTGTACAAAGCAAGATTGGGTTGAGGTCTTAAGTTCTGTGGTATTGCATTATAAACATTGTTAAATTGTGCACAGTAGTCCAAGACAGTCTCCTGAGGGCCTCTTTTGATAGTGTCATACTCAGATAATATGTGCAAGGGGTCTTTCTTTTTCTCCCATCTATTGATAAAAGACTAATATAAGGCTTTAGGGTCTGCTATGGAATTGGCTGGGAGTGCTCTAAACCAAGTTCTGACATCACCTGTCAAACTTTGGACAAAGATCTTCATTCTCACACTATCATCGTCAATCTCATAACTCTCAAAGTAGTCCTACATTTTCTTTGTATGCTGAAGGGCTGTGCAGGCACTTGTGCCATCAAAATAAGTAATTTTAGTCTGGTAATCCTGAGGCATAGCCCCGGGATTTGCAGGCAGCTGTAAAGGTACATATCTATTAGTCATATTAACAGGGATAAGTGGAACAACAGGGATAAGTGGAACAACTGGAGTGACTGGGATAATAGGAGTAGAAGCGGTGATATGTGCAGTCAACAAAGGTGTGGAAACGGTACTTGGGGAAGAAGATGATGAACAAGGGGAGGTAAGGTTTGAACAGAACTGAACTTTGACAGGGGTTGAGAAATGGCTAGGCCGAACTGTTTCAGGACTAGAAGCAGCTAAACCTTCTTGATGCTCTTGTTTTCTAAGGATCTTAGGGATGATATTGGGATTTTCAAAAACAGCTGGGGGATTTGGGTCTGGATTTGATCTTGTATATTGTGAATGCTTTTTGGGAGGCAACTTCTAGCTTGTTTTTTGGGGATTTTTCTAACAATATAGGCTGAACAGAAAATTTTAAAGGCCAGTTTCTTCCTTAGTGGAGCTTCGGACTGGATTTGTGATATTATCTGAGGAAACTTCCCCTGTGGAGTCGCAATTATGTTAACACTCAGCTTGTCCCTAAGCTCCTGAAGGGATACGGCCGAGGTAACCACAAACCAATCTTTGGATTGCAGGTTCTAGCCCACCTGCAATCAGAGAGGGCTCTCCTTAAAGGATTTAGCTTTGTTGATGATGATTTTAGGCTAGTTATTGGGTTCAAGGGGTTTTGTTTGTGTTTGGGTGGTGTTTGGATGGAAGGAGGATGCTTTCAAGTAAAGAGGCAATGCATAGTGTGATAAGTTTCAAACCATTGGGCATGGAGTCGTGGAGTAAAACTGCTGGTGCGTTTTCTTGGTCACAAGAGGAAAGAGGGGCAAGGTAGCTGTTCATGAAACAAACTTGAGGTTAAGTGAAGATGGATTTCAGGCTAAGGAATGAGAGGCAACAAAGAATCTCTCAAACAGGTTAGTAGAGGGAAGATAAACGAGCCCTATCTGGGAGCAACTAAGAATTCCTAGGTAACAGTCATTTATATGTGAGATAGAGCAAACATGAGCCATAAGGAATTCATATTTATGCCTAAATCAAGAGGAAAACATTAAGAAGCCACAGAAACTGAGCATAGAGTGCAGGTAAGCAAATTCTAAACCAGAATTTTGTTTTGCAACTTAAGCATATGTGAAATTGAAAACAACAGAGGTAAGGAATACTTATTGATTCATAAAACAACACAGGATTTCCCTCATTCAATCTTCAGAAACATTAACAACACATCAGACAACTCATTCTCCAAGCTCGTAAGCAGTCTTTGATTATAGAAATTCTCAGATATACAGTGCGAGTCTCTCCTTAAGCAAAACATCCAACCAACAACAACCAACCAACCAACCAACCCCTATTACATTGTTCAGGGTTGTATATATAGGGCAAATATCCAAAAATATTTATTACAGCCAACCTAACAGGTCTGCGGGAAAAAGCTTTTTAAACCTAAACTTGTGCTGAAATTAAATGCAAGTAAATATCTTTTGAGCTGCGCCAGAGGCAGCTAGATCAAAATGAGTTAATATGGCATCCTCTGTGACTCGGTGCAGTGCTTCTGCAATAACTGTGCCTTGAGCTTTGTTCCACTGATCTTTATGTGACTTTGATGTGCAGTAACTGTGATTTGAGAGCTCTTAAATGGCATCTATTGTTTTGTTGACTTTGCTGGAGGGTTCTTTAATGTTTTCCTGCTTCGGGCTGCTGATAGATCTTCACTGATACACTTTTCCGCAACACCGATACTCTTTGGCATTAAATTGGGCTTCGTTTCCCCTAATACTCTTTGATAATTGAATCGAGACACTCTCTCTCTCTGCTGATATGCTAAAAACTGCAAAATCGATCCTTTTCTGCCCTTTTCGGCGCAAAAATGACTGCTGAACAAAAGATTCCCTAAAGATTCCCCATTTTGGCCCATTTCCCGTAGCGATGCGCGATCGAAAACTACCTCTGTTTTTCCTTCCGGGCTTCCGAAGCTTTGATTTTTCACTTGCGCATTTTTTTGACAGGTGACGTCAACATGACATCAACGGTACAGCGAATGACGTCAGTAGTGGGACCTAGTACGGATGTGACATCAACAGGGTGACATGGCAGTACAGTGGGGTGATGACGTGGCAGTACGGTGGCAGGAGGCCGACGCAGGCAGGAAGGGGTGAGGTGGCGGGGTGACGCGGTGCTTACGTCACGCAATGGGAGGGCGGTTTCTGGTTTCGGGCGCTCCGCTTTTGTGCCTGGGCGGTATTGGCAAGGGGGGCTCTGCCATAGCTGGGAGGCCGACGCGTGGCGGGAGTACGACGACAAAACCGTCGATGTCCCGGATGCTAACCCTCGACAACTTGGGGCGGGAAAATACCCGCCCGCCATAGATCGCGGACGCAGAAGGAATTGTTCTATCTCCAGAACTCACCTTCACTGAGCCGTAAGTTTTATTTTACCCAGGCAGATTTGACGGCTGGTGGATAAGTAAGTCAGTGGAAGGATAAGGACAGGGCCCCGCACGCCTTTATTTAATTATTTAATTCGGCGGGGGAAAAAATATTAGGAAAGTGGGTTTTTGGGGTTAAATGTGCGTGGGGTTAATTTATTTACATGCAGGTTTTTAGGAAAAGGGGGTTTTATACATTAGAGGAGGGACTTAATGCATAGGAAGGGGTCCTTTGCATTGGGAGATGGTTTTTTGAGACAAAAGGAGGGCTCTTACTAAGTTTCAGATAAACTTAGCAATTCCCAAAGTTACTTTATGGTTATTTTTCAACCAGGGGGAGTGTTACACTGAATTTTGTCACCTTGACTATCTGCAGTTTATATGGCCTCATCAATAGCCACATTGTCCTCTTTGTCAAGCCCCATACCTCTGCTCTTCATGTCAAAACTTCAAGAGAGAGAAAGTCACTTGAAAACATGTTTATCTCTGGGTACGCAGGTTCTCTCTACCTTGCCTGCGTGTACGCACTCCAAATACATTAGACCTGCGTAGTAATATGCTCTGTAAGCCAAAGGATGGGTGCGTACCCCTGTAAAGGTCAAAAGGCGCGAGTTTCATCTTTAAAAAGTTACTTGTGGTCACTTCTAGAGCCTTCTAGAGAGTGTTTGACGTGTATTGAGCACCTCCAGATGGTTCATGCATCCCTATGATAGAGGAACTTATCCCATCAAGAGAGGAGCTACCCCATCCAAAAGAGGGAGTATCCCATTGATGTTGGAACTGAATAATTCCTCTAGAGTACTATAAATACAGGCATTGGGCCAGAGGAGGGGAGGTTGAAAGCTGAACATTCTAAAGGGTAAATGCTGCTGGAATTGGGACTTCCATTGTTGACTTGTGAGGAGAGATCACTATCCTTCTTTGTTGCCATATTGGGAGTGGGTGAGCTTGTCAAAGTAGAGGAAATCTCTTGTTGGACCCTGGGAGGAGCTTGCACAACACCAAGGATCAGGTTGTAATGGTTCCTTTTTTGTTCCTTAATACAAATAAGTCCATTCTTCTCAATGATTTGTTGTTAATGAATTATTTCATGTACTCCTTGGTCTATGTGATGAATATGCTTTGTTTTATGAATTATTCAAGTGTTATGTAATCGTTTGCTTTGTTAGTGTATGAAGGTCTTAAAGTGAAGGAGGAGCTCATCTGGATCAGCAAGGCTGGACTGCTACAACAAGCGTTGGACCCAAGGTAAGATCGGAAAACACTTGATCTCTCATAGAATAACGTGTGTTTAGAGAAGGATTGCTCTTGTTTGGTTTGTTTGTCACTAGAGAGTCTTAGACTCCTAGGGAGGTTAGGTTTGTCCACAAAAATAACTATTTCCGCATGACACACCTATTTTGGAAAGTTTTTAAAAATGGAGTTGAAGCTTCATGAACGGAAGTATGGTAAATGGTTGAGTAAGGTAGAGCCGAGAGAGACTATTTGGGCTCTTTTTCCCTATTAAAATGGAGCAAACCAAAAGGGATAAGGCCTCTCCCATCATAGAGGATCCATTTCCCCTCTATCAAGGCTATATAAACTCCTCATTTTCCAATCTCAGCTAGCTAATTATATGGTTGGAATAATCTACAAATCTTGATAGCCATATTGAGAACCTTAGCCTTCTAGTTTGTGTTTGTGAAGGAAGAATAAGATTGTAGTTTGTTTGGTTTGGAGAAAAGAGGAAGAAGCCTTGAACTTCCAATTTTTTGAGGGTGAATCATGAGATTCTAATGGTGGCACTGGAACTCAGACATGTTGAAGGAGACTTGTAGTGCTAAGCTGAAGGTTGTACTTTCCTTTTTGTCATAATAAAACAACTGATATTTTGTCTCCTATATCTATTGCATGTGTTAGTTGGTAGTTTAATACTCCTTAGCCTCTTAAGTAGATTGAATATTTTGTATGCTATCATGTGTTCTTTGGTCTCTTGTCTCATTGTTTCAGGTGCTTGATTGACACTAAGGTGTTGATCACTGGAGCAAAGGCACAAGGACTTCAACAAACAAGGACTAGCGATACAATAGGTAGGATCTTAAAAATCCTCAATCTAAGGGAAATTATATTAGATTGTCTTGCTTGTGGCTAGATCCTCTTCCCTGCTCTAGAGGGATTATCTCTGCCCCCAGAGAGAATCTTCCTACTCCACAAATTGGCGACTCCACTGGGGATCCATCCCTCTCTTTGGATTGTTTTTCATTTCATGATTTGTGACAACTTTTCTTGTTTCACTCTTTCTCTTTGGTAATCTGTACTTCAAGTCATCTGTTTCTTTGATTCTTGAATTTAGAGTGACAGGTTTGGTTATGATTTCTGAATTTTTTTATTTTTTCTTTGAATCGCTCAATGAGCACTATTAATTTTATAACAGTAGTGCCAACCAACACGAGCTCCCTTTGAACAATCATGTCACAACCCCTTCTGGCGCTTGTTGCTAGTTAGACAGTCCCATCGATGCCTATAGGTTAAAATCAGGGTTTCTCCTAAATCATTGCCAATGTGTCTTGTCCTCATCAATTCTATTTCTAGGCTTGCTACCTGGCTAGAATGATTTTTTAGCTTGATTTGTTTTCTTTATTGGTTTGAAATTGCCTTACTCGATTTTTTGAGTTCTTGGATGGTTTGTGTCCCTAGGGCATCTATATCATTGTTCGTTCATTTGTTTGTCTAGTCATCATGTTGAGTTGTTGGCTTACTGCTTCGTGCATTTTGTTTGTTAGTCCTTGCCTCTATGTTGCTTTGGTTTTAATTGAACAAGTAGAAAAAAACATTTTCTCTTCTCTTCTCTTGTTGGATGTCTCTTTCTTGAGCATAGATCACATTGCTCAATTGGTTTCGGTTGAATCTTTGCATTTGATTTGAAAGGAGTTATTATTGCCATCTTTGCATCTGATTGGTGTTTGGTTGTTTGGAAATATTCATTGAGATGTATAGTGTATGTGAAAGATTCATTTTAGCATTCCATTGAAGAAATGCAACATTCCAGTTTGATTAATAGATATGTTGCATTGATTGGCATCATTGAAAGCTAAAATTACATCATCATGAGCATTTGAAATGAAATGAACTTATTTTATTGTTAAAAGGACTAGTTGAAATGCATCTGATAGGAAGAGTAGGAAGTGGAAATAATTTTCATTATTTTTTTTGGAAAAGCGTAGTGAAGAGTCATCTTATTTTCAATTGCTTGTTTGTTGCATTGATTGTTTTCCCTTTTCTCAATTAGTGTAAGAATTCATCAAATTGAAAGGGTTTTGTCTCATACAGCTGAACATAAGAGTTTTTTAGGTGACATCATTAGGGCCTAAGAATCGAGACTTAATTTCAAGATAAACTTTTAAAATATATTCAATTAACGTAAGGTGCATTTGAAACTAAATGCTCACATTTAGAGGTCTAGGCTAGAGATGTTTTCCGACATCTTTAAACCTAGCAGCTATCATTCGCTTTGGCATTAGACAACACTCATACAGACTTGTGCTCCCCGTACCGTCGCATATATAAAGGGAGACCCCACTAGGTTTTCAATCCTTTTTCCACAGGAAGTCGAGTCTACCTCATTGTAAATATGATACACTGAACATAACATTCAGGGAGATTGTCTACCCATACTTCTCAGTTCGCCGGGAGGTATTATGCAGTTCATAGTTACCTCGTATGCCTTTTGCCTAGATTATCCTGAGCAATCATTTTGGTATTTTTGACTTTTTAAATTTAAAATATCATCAAGCACTTGTCCTTTTGAGCTCGTTCAAACTGAAATAGAATAGAGTCATCTTTTCCTTTTTCTCGACTCCTAAAACATGAAAAGGCATAAGTTGGTTTCAACGTCTTAATTCTTTTTTCCCACGATCACATCACTTTCTTGATGTTCTTATTCTAGACCACATTATGAGTATATCCGTAATATATTTTTAAAGCCTTGAAATTATTATATCTTCTCTTTTGTTTGAGACAAAGTCATCGTGGATGAACCTACACATTTGCCTCACTCCTCTTCCTCTCCTCCATCTGGAAGGTCATCCAGAGAAACTTTCCCTGAAATTCCATAGTCGCTTGAGGATCAAGGTGTTGAGCTTGGAATTGTTCTGAGTATTCAACCTTTGTCTTCTCGTCTGCCTCCATCAAATACTGGGTCACCTTACAAATCTAGCTCGGAATCCCTTGGTAATCTTATCTAGACTGCTAAGAGTCCTCAAACTTTTGATAATCTAAAAGTACTGGTTATAGACCCTTTTGCAGTATCTCCATAGCATCCTTATAGTTCACACGATTAGCTTGGTGTTCCTTTAGAGTTGACTCCTCGTTCATATTCAGCTTGTTCTTGGTTGTTTCCTATGGAGTTAGAAGGCAAAATTCCAATCTCCTCTCAGAGTGAGTCGGAAGTTTCTACCACTCACACTTCTCAAGTGGGTGATGAGCATCCATATGAGTTCCCCCCAGAAGGTTTCCTTACATAGGAGCCATCCCATCTAACATTTATCCTGATTTTAGTGAACCTTTATTGCCACATGGTTATACCTCTTTATCTCAGTTAGTTTCAGGCACTCCTAGTGCCTCATCATCGCATCAAAATTTTATCTGGTATTTTATCACCATGCCTACATCAAGTTCATTTGTCCAGAACATGATGATTGTACAAACTGTAGTCACTTCAGTTCCAGTTCAACCTACCATTTTTTCTCCGCTTGTTTCATCATTTCAACCGACTCTTCCAGTTCAACCCACGGTCTTAGTAAGTAAGGTCTTGGTAGGTTCTTCTACCCCTCCAGTGAGTGGACAGATTGTGCCACCACCTCGGGGACAAGATCCAAATATCTCTATGATGTCAGGCCAAACCCATGTAAGTGGATCACAAACTCACATGGTTGGAACGAATCAACCTTTCTACGACACTATTCCTAATCTCATTGATCTATCTGGGTCAGGTAACGTCCAATACCAGTAGCCATAAGTGGCTCAGGTTCCATTCCAACAAGATTATGTTCCATATGGTTCACAAGATTTGGTTTCCCCACCTTAAATTCCTCAAGATGGACCTTATGTTCAGCCTAGCCAATCTGCTCCATCTGATGGGTATGGCCAGATTCAATTTGGAAACTATCTAGGAACTATCCAACTACCTTTACAACAACAATGGAAACCTTCATTGTATCATGGGAAACCATTCCAGCCGTAAGGAAAACTGCTACAACCACAAGGGAAACCTTTGCAACATTCGCAACAACCTTTGCAGCCACAGGTGCAGTTTGTTCAACAACCCTCCCAACCTTCATCCTCACAAGGCCAACCTTTGCAGCTGTAGGGGAAATATTTGCAATAGCCACAAGGTCAACTTGTGCAGTAATAAAGCCAACCTTTGTAGCAGCCACAAGGTCAACCTTTGTAGCAGCAGAGCCAACCTTTGTAGTAGCAGGCTGTTTATGCATATCAGCAAGGTCAACCTGTTCAAGGCCAAGGTTAACTTTCACAAGGGCAAAGCCAACCCCTGCAGTAGCAAGTTCAAAATCCTTATGTCCAATGGCATCAGGTTCAAAATTCTTATGTCCAGGGGCAATAGGTGCAAAATTCATATGTCGAGGGTTAGCAGTCTCAAAATCCTTACATTGAAGGTCAATAGGCTCAACAACCTTTTAACCCATATGCCTATCAACAGCCTATTGCAGGACAATATTAAGCTTATCCAGAATAGAATCCTCCCTATGGGAAAGGTAACCTACAATGGCAGAAAAATCAGATTCCATAGGGAAAAGATCCTCCACTACAGGGGAAAAATCCTTACCAACAAGGAGGGATTCCACAGTTTGTGTTTGTTCAATGACCCCAAATGCCTTTTAATACAAAATTTTCGTTCTTGGCCACGTTGGAACTGCCAAATATTTCAAGGCTCACCAATGATGTTATCATTCATTTGCCTTACTAGCCTCCAGTTCGAATGAAAGTTCTGAGCGATTGCCTGAAATTTGAAGGAAAAGTGAGGGAGGACCCACAAACCCACATGATGACATATCACCTTTGGTGCTCTTCCAATTTGTACGTTGATGATTCTATCTACCTACGACCTTTTCAAACAACTCTCATAGGGGCTACAATGAAATGGTACATCGAATTGGTTTGAGGTACCTATAGTGACTTCAACACTCTCACTATGCTTTCCTCACTCATTTCCAGCTACTAGTTCGCTATGAAACTGGAACCTATATGCTTGCATCACTTAAGCAAGACACTGCGGCCCATATCTCCGATCACATCCACAAATGGAGATGTCGGTCTTACCTGATCAAGTTTGAAATTGTTGATCAATTTTTGACAGAATGGTTCACAAAATCATTTGTTATCAAAATTGCTAAGGACATAGCCATGGGTGGATGTGTTACTTAGGAGAAATCCATTTTTCATGCCCCGTATTTAGACCTTGTCTACTCATAATATTCCATGTTGTACGAGATGTTACTCGATGCTCCAAGACAATCATCTAATCTGACCACATCGAAGACTCTGGATACGCCACTTGCTGATGGAGTGATTGGTTCTGTGTCTTAGAACCCAATGAAATCTTCTACGAAGTAGAAATTGGACTCAAACACTGGTTCCAATGATCCCTCCCAAAATTCACCTAGTGCTAGTAAAACCTATGAGGTTCATGTTGTTTAGTCTACCTCAGAGAAAAAATATTATAAGGGTAAAAATGAGGGAAAAGGTAAGGCCAAAGCCAATGCACTGAAACTGGGCCCTCCTAAGTCATCTGTTTTCGATGCTTCTCAAAGAAAAGCTCAAGTTTTTGTGCCTCATCTGTGAGGAGGATGATTACACTGAGGATTGTCCTCAACAATATGAAATTAGTCACTTTATTAAAGGGACCCTGAATGTCTTAAAAGAACCCTTTCCATCCTAGTAGACTTAAATGGTAGACTAGCCTCAGTCTTCTACTCCATCGAGTTCCCAATTGTTTATGATGAACACGCTTATAAATGTGGCTACCAGATCTAAATATTATCAAATGCCGATGGTAGGGAAAGAGAAAGAAAGTACCCCTTCCTCCTTTATCTCGTCGACCTCCGATCCTCTCCATATAAAGTGACGTAATCCTAATTCCATTGTCCAACCACCCTCTCGAGGTGTGCTGCAAAAATCCTCGTGTAATCTGAATGCTCGAGCTGCACAACACTATAATATTGTTGAGTACTTGGCTCAAGCACCTTCAACTATGTCTGATCTTGAGGTCCTTCAAAGCAGTCCCTCTCAGTAGAAAGCATTACTGTTAACCATTAGAGGTGTTGATCCATCTGATTCCAATCTCATTTGCTTTGATCTAGAAAACCATGTTCCGTGCTTACCTCATCAAATTTAATTTCTCATTCAAGTGGTCCTTAATGAAAAGACAATTCACAAGACCATCATTGATTAAGGTGCTTCTACTTGCATCATGTCTGTGTCTTATTAGAAGGAAATCGGTTCTCCTACCATGAACCAATCACCTAACATGTTGGAAGCCTTTGATGGACATGATTCTTGACCATTCGGTGTCCTTCCTAATCTTGCCATTACCTTGGAAGGCAAGAAACTTAATGTCAAAGTAGAAATTTTTGATGAAAATCTTTACTATAATCTTCTACTTGGGTAGAGTTGGACCCATGCCATGCATGTTGTAGCCTCTTCTCTGTTCTGCATGCTCTGTTTTCCTGACCATGGGAAAATAGTCACAGTTGACCAATTGTCTTTCTTTGCTTCTTCTTCCTTGGATGGCAATGTTCCTTAGTTGAAGCATACCGGTGCTCCACATGAGGGTGTGGGGGTTGGACTTTTCAAATATCCCACCTTGATGGGTATTTTTCCTCTCCCACCTCCTCATGTTTCCTCAATCAACATGATCTTGGTTAAGTCTAATCCTTGGGTCATTCCTCCTACTAATCAAGTTGATGCATAGGGTGATGTCATGCCATTAAGCCCCTCCGACATTAATTATGTGGATATTGTTTTAGCTTCGTCTTTATTGACTTCTGATCACACTACTTTGGGTACATCTCTCGATGCGTATTCTCAAGCTCCTTGGCTTGGTTCTTCAGAATCTTCTGATTCCCTAATCAAGACGTTTCCTACTAATGAAAGTATCATGGAAATAATGTCTCTTGAGGAAGCACCTTGGAATGATACTCATCATCGTTCCTCATTCTTACCTTGCCAGGGAACCATGTCTACCTATCTTGAGAAGTTCTCTTCTTGTTTCTTGACCCAACCACTTTAGGCACCAATCATGATCTATGAAGTTTTGTTGGAAGGGAACATGGGTAATATTACCCAAATGATGCCTATTGACATTTCTGTTAAGCCTAGTATCATTGAAAACGTTCATATTGGGGTAACTTGTTCTCCTGATGAGATCAAGCTTTATAATCGTCTTTTTCAAGAGTTTTGAGATTTTTTTGCATGGTCATATGAAGAAATGTTTGGCATTGACTAGAGTATACTCATGCATAAAATTCCGACTTATCCTAACTCGGAGCCCGTTCACTAACAACTTCGTCTTCTGCACCCTCAAAAAGCGGCCGCCATTAAGGGGGGAGTCGAAAAACGTTTGAAATATGGATTTATTTATCCTATTCCTCTGATAGATTGGGTGTCGAATATTTTACTAGTGACTAAGAAGCAAGGCACCATTTAGGTCAGTGTTGATTACCGTGACATTAATCGTGCCTATCTGAAGGACAATTATCGCACTCATTTTATAGACTAGATTATAGATGAATGTGTTGGGAGTGAGATTTTCTCCTTTATGGATGGTTTTTATAGTTATAATCAAATAAACATTGCACCTGATGATCGACACAATACCACCTTTATCTTTCTGCGGGGGACTTTTGCATATAAAAAACTTGCTTTTGGCCTTAAGAATGTTGGGGCTACTTTCCAAAGGGTGATGTCTTATGCTTTTTGTCACACATAATGTGTCGAGGTTGTGGAAAAGATTGACCTTCCTAGTATCTAAAGATATCTAGTGACAAGCAAGCCAATCAAAAACTAGCTTTCTCTAAATATGCAATTACAAACAAAGGCATACAGGTGTTTTAGGCCTACATTGGGTCCAATGCAAGTTTGTGGAAGCCTCGCTCCCTCGCTCCAAATGAGCTTCCTTGAAGTAAGGCTACAAACACAAACAAGTAAACAAATTAAATAGCACCTGAAAAGCCAATATCATAAATCATATTCTAATGATCAAGGAGATTATGAAACAAACCACATAAGACAATTTGTTGAGAGAAATGAATCTAATTGTATTAATTCAAATGAAAGAAGAACTTTACAACCTGTGCCTTGATGTTGTACAAGATCCTCCCAGGGTCTGATAAGAATTCTCCTCTACTTTGAAAAGTTTCATTCACTTCCCAATGAAACCAAAAAGGTATGTGATCTCTCCTCTCAAGTTTAACTAGGAAGTCCTAATTCCATCAGCATTTACCCTCAAAATGTTCAGCTTCTAACCTCTCCAGTAACTGACCCAATGCCTTAATTTATAGTGCAATGGAGGGAAGTTACTAGGTCGTCCTTCAAAGGGATAAAGCCCTCCTTCAAAGGGATAACTCCTCCTATCGAGGGATTAGCTCCTTCTCTTTTGGGATGCATGAACCACCTTGGAGCGAACAATCCACGTCAAAATTCCTTCTAGAAACATCTAGAATTAACCCAAAGTGAGTTTTTTAGAATAAACTTGCGCCTTTTTGAATTTTACAGGGGTACGCACCCACCCTTTTATAGACAGAGCATGCAGATACGCAGGTAATATGAACAAAGAGTGCGAGCCCACAGGCAAAAGTGAGAGAAAGTGTGGAACCAGAGTTTTATTGATTTTCAATGTCTTTATCTCATTTGCAAAGCTTGACATGAAGAGCTAAGGTTTGAGACTTGCTTAAGAGGCTAGTATAAGTGATGATAGACCCATACTAACTGCAAATAGTCATGGTGACGATATTTTTGTGTAACAGATTGCCCCTTAAAGTGCGAAGTCTGTAGTAGATGAGGATTTCATTTATCATTTAGGAAGAGTGAAGTACTTTATCATTTCGAGGATCATCTTGTGGAGAGCCTGGTTGGAACTTGTAAAAAAATTCAAATGCAAAATATATATATGAGATCATATCATCGTTGAGGTAGGCATTCCCATACTCAAATCAAAACTAACTAGAAAATTGACTACTGCTCCGATATAGGAACGATCTTGTAATACATCACAAGTATAGACACATGTAGACACAGTATGGACACAACCATCTGTTTATGAAAAGTATACAATATAATGAATACAAAATTCCTCGCAGCCTGGATGGTGGAAACGAGATCCAGGGTCTCCATTTCTACTTCCCGAAATAGTACGATTCTATCCATGCGAATGAATGTGTCGAAGTCGAACATGGTAGAAACCACTTGATTACTAGTTGATGATGTAAAATGTTAACAAGTGTGAGAGAAACCACCAATAATGACAATGGCTCTCAAAGTACTTAGTAAAATTCATGAGATGTGATTAGATGTTTCGATGTCAAACATGTCACAAAATCCTTCGATCGAAGGTCAATGATGCAACCTATCATCGAAGGTGAGAAACCTGCCATTGAGGCATGCAGATCCCAAGGTACTGGAAATTTCTAGATCATCTTTCTAGATAAAGTGCTGAAGTCGATAGAAAGCAATCCATCGTAAGCAAGCCTACGACGCGAAATCATAGATAAAGTTTGAAGAAATTTAGTTGCAAGGACTGACTCAGAGATGGTCAAGATGGATGACAGATATTTTTGCAAATGAATGTCTTATTCGCAATGACCTCTTGAACACATAACGACACAGTAGATGGTTTGGTGACAATTGAACCAAAGTTAATACCCAGAAACCGGCTGAAGACTTTCAATGTGGTTTGATCAGCTGTTAGGCAAAGGATTTCCCAACCCAGGTGAATGAGAGTGTCGTGTTCAAGAGTGGTTACAAAGTATGACAAACAAGCTCATTTTTCTCTCTTTCCCCCACCATTTCTGGAAATTACCTCTTTAATTTTTTACAAGCTTGAGGAGGATAACATATGCTTGATTATAAGCTCATCCTTTGGATGAGTCCAACTTAGTTTAAATTCGAACCCTAAGAAGGAGTGGTCCGTTCCTGTTTGTAATTGAACAGGTCCTTTACTGCCGAAATTTAACGAGTCCAGTAAAGGAGAAACTCAGCATTTTTCATTTTTAGAGAGTCTAAAAAAACTTAAGAAGACTCCAGGGTTGACCTTTTTCGTAAATTTGTGTCTCTCAAGCCCGAAAAAGTATAAAATAATACTTGAGAGAACTGCTTGATCTTTTACGACCAAGGAGTACTTTTCGTAAATAGTGCCTCTGATCCAAAAAAGTAAAAAAGCAATCAACGACACATCGTTTTATGACCAATATCGAATTTGAAACCACAAAAACCCAACAATGTTTTCGTGTTTTTACGGTTAGAAAAGGGCTGTAAAAGGACCATCTTTTTAGTTCTGTTTTAACGAGCTTAAAAAGAAAAACTTGGCAACCTTTTCGTGTTTTAGGTGTCAGAAAAGAGCTTAAAGGTGACTCTAATGTTTTTTGTTGAAAAATGACCGATTTCGCCTAAAAAAATTGTTATCTTGAACAAAAACTCAAACATTATTCATACCTGTTTAAAAAGGGTAAAAATGTCACAAAAACATCTTTTCAAAGTGAAACATAAACAAATTTGGAATTTATTTACTCAAAAAACTTATAAAAAGGACTTTTTACCATTCATTTTTACCGCTTGATGTTTGGGTGAGAAAAAAGGGCTTTTGACCAGAAACTTCCCATGAAGACTGCAGAAAATCCGTCCGTCGAAATCGAACGCTGTCTCCTCCAGGTAATCCACATCACCCTAATCTTCATTTCTATCTGTTTGAAATTGTTTTTTAGGGGTTTATTTTTATTTTTTCAGAGGTTTTTAGGTTTCAAAACCCATGCGCGGGGGCCCGCGGGTTTACCACAGGGGACCCGTGTAACCCGACTTTTTTGAAATGGGCAAAAAGTCGGGGGTACACACCTACCATGATGGAAAGGTGTAGACCTCACACACTGTCCCTAACAAGAGGGTGTGTACCCTGCGCAAAGGTTTGTAAAAACCTAACTAGCTCAAAAATTACCCAAAGAAATCAATTTTATGTATTCTAATTCGCCTTTTTACTTGGATGTAGGATAAACATTATGCTTGATTGGCGAGAACAGGAGCATGAGGATGTAGACCTCGCCGCGATGAATCATCAACCTTCGATTGATGCATTGAAGGCATGTGGCTTATACAAATTCTGGGCCATACCTGGCATGAGGGCCCAGGTGGAATTTTTGCAGTGGCTGGTTGATAGATGGAGTATACAGGACCAGTGCTTCCTTATTGGTGGGCACCAACTTGAAATCAAGCCAGCAGATGTATATTTTTTTATTGGTTTGCCCAGGAGGGGTGAACATTTGACTCTATTCGGGGCCAGGGAAGGTGGCTAGTCTGTCGAGAGCCTCTGACTAGAGTATTGCAACGTCTAGAACCGTGACAAAGGGATAGATATCAAAACCATATCTCGTCCTGAACTCATGGTTATTGGGTTTACAGTTACTAGACTCTGCGGTAGTACAGCGCTACACATAGCCACTAGATCCTAGATGTAGATGGCAGTTGATTGCTTTTGAGGCACCATTTTCAACTGGTGCGATGCTGTGTTGGAAAATGTGAAGGGCCAACTGACCAAGGCCAAAAACAGACAACTAAAGACTTTTGGATATGGCACTATAGTTGTGATTTTTGGTCTAGAGAGGGTTCTGATGTTGATCCCGCAACACCTCACTGTTGGAGTTGGGTTTCCTTGAGAGCCCAAAATGATGTGATGGGTTGCAGTTATGGCCCGTCATCCTGATGAGGGGACTAAGGTCGTTCGATTCAAAATTGAGTATTTCCAATGGTTGGAGAACCAGGTTTTTTCTATTCAGGACTTTCCTTATGCTGGGGTTGGTTTTCATGGGGACCCAAACATGGCTCTTCCACCAGGAGAGCAATGGGATGACTCAGGTAAAGTCATTTTCAACATTTTCCTAATTTAAATTTTTTTGTTTTTATCTCATCCCGAAATTGATAGTAAAAGTTTGAAATGCAGATGTGGGTCCACGACGACTAGCCGCTCTCTGGCCTTACAAGAGGAAACAACCAGTTGCATCGGCTCCAGCCCCACAGGACGAATCAACAGAGACTTTGGCCGAGTTGGAGAGCCATCTAGAGCACCTTACAGGGGAAATTCCAGAGACCAGCATAGATGAAATCCCTCGTTGACTTCAGCGCTATGTGATTGGTGTCCCAGGACCTTTCAGGAGGTTCGTTTGTAAGGTGGCCCATGCAGTGGTTTTGTATCGCGATCATCACCAGTGATGGGATGATCACCTATTGTAGTCACATATGACATTTTTGCTTTTTGTACTTATCATTTTTGCCGATCATAAGGTGTTTTTCAACCTATGATCAAGGACGATGTATATTTTGACACACTCCTATGTTATATGATATCATTATTACCAGTTTATCTTGTTAAACATGTTATGGAATGTTTTTAAATTTACTTGTATGATTATTTCACATGTCTACTTAACATTTAAGAAGCAATTGCATCTGCTAATATATTTAAAGATCTTGGAATATACTGATATTCAATATAGTCAAATTCACGTTCCATGAGACACACTCTAAAAAATAATCTTAATAATACTGGATTTCTAATGGCGTATACTCTATTAAGCTGTAATACAATGATTTCAGAATCTAACCTCGCTATCAAACTTCGAATCCCAAATGAAATAGATTCAGATAATAACTCAATCACTGGAATATACTCTGCAATGTTGTTTGTTGTTTGACCGAGGCTTACCCCATGCATAGATACCAACTCGTTAGAGGGCGAATAGATAACCCAAGCTGCAGAAGAAATATTTCGTGCATTACAACAAGCACCATCAGCGAAACCAATGTATGTTTGGAGAGGCGTCGACATCTGCGACATCAAGAGTAAAACCAGGATAAGCGGGAATAACGAAGAAAAACTCTCTCTAAGCTAAGCACACTTTTTAATTTAAAACACACCAGCTAGAAGGAAAACTAACCTAACTAAGAAAATCTCCACACTCATTTTAAGCATAATACCTCTTCAGGTAAAGACCATTTCTGGGTTTACCTAAAGAGACCCTGTCAAAGTCTACCAATTCATAGGCCCCTTTTGCGAGCTTTCGCTTGACAACATAGGGACCATTCCACATAGGCACGAATTTTCCAGCGCCTAATTTATCATTTGCCTGATCATACAATAAGACTAGATCTCCTTCCGAAAAATTTTGAGGGGTCACATTTCGATCATACTGGGCTTTAATACGTTTTGCATGAGATTCGATCGCTATTGCAACATCGCGTTGATTCTCATCTAGCTGAGCCAAGTATAACAAACATCTTTCCTCTTTGAAAGTGGCTGGAAGAAACTCAATGGCCATTCACAATGACAGGATTTCGTACTCAATAGGTAACATGGCTTCCAAACCATAAACTAGTTGGAAAGGAGTGAAACCTGTCGATGTTTTTACTGAGGTTTGATACGCCCAAAGCGTTGAAAATAGCATGTTGTGCCAATTCGACCGATGAATCCCAATGATTTTTCAGATCATGATGACTAGAACTTTGTTGATGGCTTCAACCAGGCCATTAGCTTGTGGATAATAAGGAATTGAACTGTTGTGACACAAGCCCAGCTAGCCTGTAAGTTCAGTCATCATAACATTTCGAAAATGACACCCATGATTAGTGATAATTGCTTGTGGAACACCAAACCTAGCAATTATATGATTGAATATGAAAATCAGAGTTGTTTTGTCGTCTGCCTCAAATGTAGGCATCGCCTCGGCCCACTTGGTAAAATAATCTACCGCAAGGATAATATACACATACCCCCCAGCTGAGTGAGGGTTACATGTAATACAATCGATACCCCATTTGGAAAAAGGACCAATGACAATTATAGGGTGAAGAGGAGTAGGTGGAGCACGCATCTTTCGATCAAAAATTTGGCAGTTGTGGCATTTTCAGACCGCAATAATACAAT
>APFE030631404.1:0-59428 GCA_000404065.3 Pinus taeda | reverse complement strand
GGGATAAAGCCCTCCTTCAAAGGGACAACTCCTCCTATCAAGGGATTAGCTCCTTCTCTTTTGGGATGCATGAACCACCTTGGAGCGAACAATCCATGTCAAAATTCCTTCTAGAAACATCTAGAATTAACCCAAAGTTAGTTTTTTAGAATAAACTTGCGCCTTTTTTACTTTTACAAGGGTATGCACCCACCCTTTTACAGACAGAGCGTGCAGATATGCAGGTAATATGAACAAAGAGTGCGGGCCCACAGGCAAAAGTGAGAGAAAGTGCGAAACCAGAGTTTTATTGATTTTCAATGGCTTTCTCTCATTTGCAAAGCTCGACATGAAGAGCTAAGGTCTAAGACTTGCTTAGGAGGCTAGTATAAGTGATGATAGACCCATACTGACTGCAAATAGTCATGGTGACGATATTTTTGTGTAACACTTTTCATGACATTAAAAACATCGTTGAACATTATTTGGATGATCTTCTTGCTCATTCAAGTAAGGGTCATGAACATCCCGATCACCTTCAAAGATCAATAGTTGTTGGATCCCTGCCCTCTCTTCCTAGTCGTTTCTTCCCCCTCGCCTTCTGGTTGGTTGTTGTTTCCTTTTTTTTTGTTTCTTTAATTTTTTTGACCATGTGGTTTCTTTCTCCCCCTTCAATTAATTATTTGAACTAACTCTCTATTTCATTTCTCTTTCCCTAATTATCAAGTAGTGAAGTTTTTAACTAACCTGTTTTCTTTCTCCTTAGTTCCTCTTTGATCTTTTGGTCCTTTTAGAAATCTCCCTCATTTTCTTCTCCTTTTATTTACTAGATGTTCCATTTCATAACTAACTTAATGGGTTAGAATTATCTATTATAGATGGTTATTGATCTAAAATTTAGATTTAAGTAGAAAGTTCAAGTTTACATTAGATAGCTTAACTAATAAATTTCTATTAATAAGTTACCAAAACCATTATAATATGATATAATAATAATAATACTATTATTAACCTGTTATAATAATAATATATTTATGAGATAATATTATTTTTATATATTATTATTCTTAGTTATATTAAGGATAATATAAATCCATACTATTACTATATTAATAATCCCTAGATCTTTAATAATTATATTAACATATTAAACATAAATGTTCATTTTTACTCGATTATTATTATTAATATTCCCTAGATTTTTTTTTGTTTAACACAAATATGGTTAACATATGACTTAAATAATAAACAAGACCAACATAAAAGTATTAAAATAATATTTGTATGTAGCATTTCATAAGTTTATCATTTTAGACATTAATGGCATTCAAAACTTTAAAAATTACTATATTAATAATATTGATATTAAACACTAATAATACATTGAATGACTATTTATCTAATAATATTATATAATTAAATAAATTATCAAAATATAATATTAGTCCTTGTCCCCATCCTTGGTCCAATTCTTTTGGCTTGTCAAATCTAGTCGTTTCATGTTCGAATATAGTCGTTGGTCCAGTCTAGTCGGATATAGTCATTTTCCAGTCAAACCCAGCCATTGGAAGATCCATTCTCCCTATTTAACATTCAACCATGATCTAATTCTTCAACTTGTCTTGGAAATGAGCCACACTCGTTGGTTCGAAATGTGTCGAGAAATGTATCATTATGTGATTTACACAGAAATTTGTTTCTCATAAAACTTGATATGGATCACAAAAGCCTCAATTCAAAAAATATTTCTTCATTGTCAACACTATAACATTTGGCTTAATCTACATAAGTGTGTCTTCTACGTTGAGTCCGGACGACTCCTTAGTTTTATTGTTTTGAAGGATGGTGTTCGTCTTGATGCTCTCAAAGTCAATGCTACTGTTAATATACCCCATCCCTCTTCATTGCATTAATTACAGAGTCTGCAAGGGAAAGCAAAGTTCCTTTGTGACTTTGTGCCTAACTATGTTGAGCTAGATTTAGGGTTCACTCGATTTCTTAAGTAAGGAACTCCATTTCGTTGGGATGAGACTGCCCAAAAGTCTTTTGATGATTTGAAAGTTTTCCTCATTAATGCTCCTTTATTGCACCCTCCAAACTATCATTGTGATAGTTTCCTCTATCTAGCTGGATCTTTTAGCACCATTGCTATGGTTTTGGTACAAGATGATGACGAACGTCATGAACATGTCATTTATTACCTTAGTCGCAATCTTCTCAATGCTAAGACCCGTTATGCTCACGTCGAGAAGTTGTCTTTGGTTGTTCAATGCTTTCAACATTATATTCTCCTCCGCAATACAATTGTGATCTCTGATTGCAACCCCATGACTTATATTATGAATTGTCAGATTCTTGGGGGAAAATATTCCAAGTGGATTTTCATCCTTCAAGAATTCGATTTGGTGTTCACTACTACTAAATCAAAGAAATCACTTGTATTTTCTGAGTTAATTTTCTCCTTTCCCTCTACCTCTCTCCCTACTAGTGCTAATGAGTAGTTACTTGATGAGACTCTCTTCCTAAATAGCACTCTCGATCCTTAGTACAATCATATGATCATGTATCTGCAAATATCTATCTTCCAGTTTACGTTTTCCAGGGATGATCGCTAATGCATTCAGCATCAATCCCAGACTTACCACATCATTGGGGGTACTTTATACCATGTTGGTGTTGATTCGGTTCTTTAATGATGCTTAACTCTTGATGAGGCTGAAAGAGTCCTAAATGATTGCCATTCTGGTGCATGTGGTGGTCATTTTTCTGGCTATGCCACTGCTTAAAATATCCTCCGTGCTAGTTGTTTCTAGCCTTCCATTTTTAAGGATTGCATTCTTGTTGTCCATAAATGGCACCAGTGCCAGATTTATTAGTGGCAAATGTGTGCCCCACCCGCTCTTCTTCACCCCATTATTACTATTTGTCCCTTTACCAAATGGGGCATTGATTTTATGACATGTAACCCTCGTTCAGATGGGGGGCATGGTTATATTATCATTGTCGTGGATTACTTCACAAAATTAGCCAAGGCGATGCCTACAAATTTAGCTGACGGTAAAAAGGTGGCGCAATTTCTATTCAATCATGTGATTTCTAGGTTTGGAGTGCCTCAATCCATTTTCATTGACCATGGCTCCCATTTTCACAATTATATTATGGTTGAGATGACTTTGAAATTGGGCTTGCATCACAACAACTCAACTCTGTATCACCCTCAAGCCAACGACCAAGTTGAAGTAGTGAACAAAGTTTTAGTTACTATGCTTTAGTGCACAATTTAGATGCACAAATCTAATAGGTATCTCATGATTTTTCAGCTCTGTGGGCCTACAAAACCTCGACTAAAGACGCAATTGGATTCACACTTTCCAGCTCATTTATGGTCTAGAAGCTACCCTACCGATTGAATGTGAAATTCCCTCACTCAAATTGGTTGTCGAACTACTCCCTAAAACATTGCCTCAAGAAGACTGTATCCTATGTTTGGAACAACTAGATGAAACCCATCGTCTCGCTACGTTAGTCATTGAAGCTCAGAAAAGTGAGTTAAATCCCATTTTGATCAATCATTCTCTCCTCGTGCTTTTTTTGAAGGTGATTTCGTCTTGCTGTATGACCGAGCTAATGATAAGCCAAGGGTAGGTAAATTTGAACCCATGTGGCATGGGCCCTATATCGTTAAGTGTGTATTACAAAAATGGGCCTATGAGCTAATTGATTATGAGGGTAATCCTTTGAGAAAGCTCCACAATGGGTTGTACCTCAAAACATATTATGCATGAGTCATGTCACAAGGTTACTTGTGTATATAAGTGTGTTATTCATTTTTTGTGCAGTTTGGTTTGGTGTGTTTTTAAAGCATCTTTCCTTCTTATTATATCTTCACCTGCTTTTCTGATGTCTGTGACTCCTTACATCGGTTTCACTGATGGTGCTTGCCGTGGTACCCAAAATCTATCATCTGCGACATGGGCTATTTATGCCCCTCATGGTGAGTTGGTTGATCTTCAAGGTATTTGTTTGGGTCAAACAACTAACAACATTGTTGAATATAATGAAGTGATCAAACTCTTGTCAAAAGCTATTGCTTTTGACATTCGAGAAATGGTTGTTAACCTTGATTCACAACTTTTTTTTCTTCGTGATAATGGGAAATATTCTTTTAGAAACCCTTAGATATTGAGAATGTATTTGCGTTTCATCTCTTGGAAATAAATTTTGATTATATCACATATCATAACATTCCTAGGTAGATGAATACATTAACAGATGCATTGGCTTTATGTTTTAGATAGACATTTACGCAATATATGAAAAGACATTGTATCATAATAAACATGAAATATAGAATATATATAATATATATATAATATATATTATATATAATAAACATAAATATAGAATATATATATATATATATATATATATCGATAATGTTTGAGTTTGATACATCAACATCCAAAAAATAATATAAGTGTTCTAAATACATCCATGGCTCGTAGGTCTCAAAACTGTAAATGCTAAACTATGGACTACTCTATGTGGTGATCATGATAACATGTTACTTCTCACACCACATGAGTCAGTAATCATCGAATCCGATCTGACACTTCTATTATGTGCCTCTGATAATAGTGAGGAATGTCCTCAATCTGTGCATACTCTAGGATTCCTCTAGTCAGGCCCTCCAAATTTTGGGCAATCTCCTCTTCTTTTTCCACTCCTTCCTAATAAGGAGCAACCTCGAACTATCAAGCAACACATCTAGCTATAGGGGACATCCATGCTAGCCTCTCGAGACCAACATTTGCAGTTACAAAATCAAGATGTCATGAATACATATATGTGAAAATAATAAAAACCCAAAAAAACCAAAATTGTTTTTCTCACCTCCATGATCAGAGTCTTCTCCCTATGGGAGTGTTATGTTAGGATCACCGTATAATTTAGTCCCACTGTACAGCTAATACTTTACCATGATCAAATTTCATCTCAACCATATGAAGAAGGCAGGCCTGTAGGACATCTGTTGGCCCCCTCTAGATCTAGGCATCAACTCTCTCCATCAGACCATCCGTGGATCTCATGGTACTGGAGGATTCACCTCCACCATCTAGTAGTGGAACAGTGGTATCCATTCCAAAAAGAAGGCCACCAGAATGGAACCATATCCAAATTGCCTAAAGTTTCCTACTTTGCACTTGGATAGTTGTCTTTTCATGTTTACCTTCATTGCCTTTGCCTAGTCGAAGATAGTGGGTGCCAAGCAATCCACCACATACTAGAACTTAGGTTTGTTGGACTTGTGCAGTGATTAAGCCCCAGCCACTCAATTGATGGTTAGGAGCATTACCTTCAATACAAGATCGTTTATGGTCATGATGTTGATCTTGCCACTTGTATATTTAAAGGCTCTCGTCAAACGTCCCATAGACTGATCAGGCATTATTGTAACTAAGGTTGAGTCTGTAGGTGCTATAGGATAAAATGCACGGTGTATGGAGAATGGAGATACCCTCAAGGGTATTCCCGGGAACCTCGGTAGACTGTAAGATTATCTACAACCATCACAAATTTACATGCATGTCCATAAACATTAACTAACTATCAAAGCAAAAGAGATAGATTACCTCAAGCCTCCATGTAGATTTGCTAGAGAGCACAATGCAACTAGGTGGAAGTCCCCTAAGCTGGCTCTAGATCAAGTCATGCACATAGAAGAGACAAGCATAATCACAACATACAACCTTGATAACTAATACATGAATACATAAAAGACATATAGTTACACATAACTAAGCTACTCATGCTAAAAGGTATTGGACATAGAAATGAATGAATGATAGTACCAACATCACAGAGTAGACAGTACAATTGCAATTCTATATTAATGTCAGAAAAGTGATTACAACCATCTGTTGCATCAGCCTTCCCTTACTTGTCCAACTTCTCTCTCTCTCTCTCTCTCTCTCTCTCTCTCTCTCTCTTCTTACCAACTTCTAATGCTTACATTTGAGGCTATGCTCAATAATCAAGTAAGCTATCCTTTCAAATAATCTGACCTCCATCACCATAACTCTAGCTTTGCTGATGTAGCAATTGAGTGAGGGTTTCCAAGTTCCTCCATGAGTTCCTTAGGGTAAAATCAATGAAGTTTCCATGCTTTTCTACTCTTTCCCATTTTCCTCCTTCATTAGGATTAGAAATCCCCCAAATAATTCGAACTTGAGATGTTTTGTTGCTTTTATTGAGTAGATTTAGGAGCAAATATCTAGATATTTATGAGTCAATTTGCTCCTTTGACCTTTAGAACTTCATTAGGATCCACTAACGTTGTTCTCGAACTAACAACTAGAGTTAGTAGGGTCACTAACGCACCCTTAGGCTTACAGAGAAGCTTTATAAAGCATGTTGTCATTGTATAGCCAACATTAGTGTGGAAATAAGGCATGTAATTTTGGTATTTGCTTCAGCTATCATGTCTTTTCCCTCTGAGCTGATGAGGGGGTCATTTTGTTGTATAATAGATCCCCCTAAAGTGTGAGATTAGAGGCTGCAATGATGGCCAAAATACTTAACTGTAATTTTCCTTCTTCGACAAAAAGAGAGAGATGATCGGAGCTTTGGGTGTATGGGATACAACAAATATATATAAAACTACTAAAATCATGTCCTAAGTCAGGAATTCCCATGCTCAGTAGCTATGTCAGAGTGATTTTCTTATAAAGGAGATATGATGATGTTGGTCGCCGATAAGCACAATGCGGATCTGGTGTCATAATAGGATCATTCTGATGAACTGTATCCATAAAACAATATACACAACTTGGGAGAGGACGTAAGGCTGATTGATGCAAGCCTCTACCCAAGGTCTTGACTTCTACTTCACCGAAAAACATAGATCAATACATGTGAATATATACATTGATGTTGAACATGCAAGAAATCATCTGATTACCAGTCAATATTGGAGACTGTTAACAGACGTGAGGAAGGCCACCAATAATGGTGATGGTCTCCAATAAGCACAGTACATTCTAACGAGTGTGAAATATGTTTTTATCATTGAACATCCGTAGAATTTGTTAACCAAAAGCCAATAATGAGAACCCCTAATCAAACACAAGGACACCTACCACTAATATCTTCTAGTACGAGGGCACTAAATGTGTTTCTCGGTTGTCTTCCTAGATAGAGTGTTGAAGTCGATAGGAAGATACCTGCCAAAAGGTAGGCAATAATGTGTCCTACATCAATCAACATGAAACATGACAAGAATGACTTTTTTTTTGAGGAATCTTCGAGCATTAGGTCTAAACAACAAAGGGCATGATGAAAGGATATGCTTGATGGGTTGACGGAGGAAAAAAAAAGTTAACCCTTCAACAATAGAAGGCACGACAACGATTTTAACTCTGTAGCACTAGACTCATGAATGCCAAAGAGTGTTACGATATAGAGACGTGAGAACATCATGATATTTAGGCTAAACCCATATGATGGTAGGATTCATATTGAGAGGCTATCACAAGGAAGGTTTATCTAAGGGATTGCCATGTTCAAGTGAACGATTTCTACCAAACCATGCTTTCTAATACTAAATTTAGTTGTATTGTCTACTTTCCCTATCTGATTAGTTTAGTAAGTCCAGATGGGTAAACTCATCGATTTTTTCATTTTTTAAGAGTCTAAAAAGGACTGCAAAAAGAGAAAATCTATGCCATATCTGATTAGTTTAACAAGTCCAGACAGGCAAACTCACCGATCTTTTCATGTTTTGAGAGTCTAAAAAGGATCATAAAAGAGAAACTCTATATCTTGTCTATGTAATTTACTGAGTCTAGACTAGACAACTTGGTGGTATTTTCATATTTAGAGTGTCTAAAAATATCATAAAGAACGACTCCATGGTGGTCCCTTTGTCATAGTTGTTAACCATGTGTGACAAAAGGTTAATAGTATACCTAGATTGATTAATTTTCTGTGAGTTAATCTATTGAATCTGGATAAAGAGAAACCTATGTTCAATAGATGTTGACCTCATTTTGTTACGAGTATGAGGATATGGGCTAAACTCATTTTTCGTCATGAATTTTTAATGAGTCACGCGATGACAAACTCAATACCTTCATCAAATTTTAACGAGTAAAATGAAGAAAAATCAAGGTATCTTTCTCAGTTTATTTAGCAAGGAAAAATAGGTAAAGGAATTACTCATTCCTTCTTTGTAGATTTAACGAGCCTAAAGAAGGGGAAAAACTCGGGGATTTTTCAATTTAAGAGTGAGAAATGGTCCCAAAAAATCAAGTGCTCTTGTTGTAGCCATAGATTTTTAACAAGCCCAGTGAAAAAACTCAGAATTTTTCAGTTTAACGAGTGAGAAACCTATCTAAAATAGTGCTCCGATCATCTTTATAAATTTTTAACAAGCCTAAAGAAAAAAGTCGGGATTTTTTCAGTTTTGTGAGTGAGAAAAAAGCACCTAAAAAGAATGCTCTAATGATGTTTTTCAGTTTAATGAACCAGAAAAAGAGTGAAAAAGTGTTGCTCGGACCGTTGTCGGTGTGTTTAGCGAGCCCAACGATGACAAACTTGGGGATTTTTCAAATTTTAGAGCGAAAAAGCAACCCATAAAAGAGCATGCTCATATCTTATTTGTAGTAGTTTAATGAGCCCAAAGGAGACTTGAGGTTTTTCGTATTAACGAGCAAGAAAAATACCATTAAAAAAATGCTTGATCTTCTTCATGGTAGTTTAATGAGCCCGAAGAAGGAGACTCGAGGATTTCTCAAATTAACGAGCAAGAAAAATACCACAAAAAGAATGCTCGATACTTCTTGATATGATGCTTGACAATAGAAGGGTCTATGACATGCATTTCGTCATAAGACCAATGGAAAACATCACAAAAGTCCTTAAAAGGGTAGGTGAAGCTCACAATTTCCTCAAGATTGCGATTGGCTCCAATCTGTATGTTTTCCGCGATGCCTGTCTTGATTGAAATATCGATGAGAAATGTCTTTGATAGACTTCCCATGTTTCCCTCCAAGTCCAAATTTTGGATAGTCGTATATGGTGAGGAAACCATCTCAGGTGTGTTAGATGATAGGATTTGAAGAGGCATCATGTCCAAATCAGATATCGAAACACGATGGTGCGAGTCCTCCCGAGGTCGCTCTTCTAAACTCATGATTTCTCGAATATCTTCATCCATAGGTAGGACTTGATTGAGTGGATCGAAAGAAGGAGCGATTATGGGAGGGGCAGTGGGACCGTTGGCTGTAACCAAAGTGACCATAGATTCAGATGCAAATTGAATGGCTTGGTAGTCTGATTCTGCTGGTGACAGGGGCATTTGTTCTCCATAAGTGTCCATGTGTGAAGGGGCCAGGAGGATCCAAGGATCGGTCAATTCGTGAGGAATGGATGGAACCATATAGACCGTATGTGGAACTGTGGGTGGCGGAAGAGGGAAAAAACCCATCAGGGAAGAGCCCTTCAATAGTCTAGTACCGATACTGACGTAAGAGTCAGGTGCACCACGCACTAAGGGTACAAAGCTGCTAGGTAATGGGGAGTAATTTGGGGTGCAAAAGGACAACTAGTCCACTGTGACTATCTTTCCATCCAAAGGAAATAGGATGATGCGGAAGAACGAAGATACAATGGCATTCATGGCATAAGTCCAATTGCGGCCCAAAAGTAGATTATAGTCGAGTTTATTATCTACGACTTCTATGTCCACTATTACCATTTTCCCATACAAAGTGATGGGGTAGCTAGCTAGGTAACCTTTTAGGATGAATGTGTGGCCATCAAAAGCTTTAAGGAAATTTGATGGCAAAGATAGGGTTGGAGAACCCAAAGCGAGCCAACATGAAGCCAATATGACGCAGGTAGAAGCACCTTTGTTAGTGATAGTTCTATGTATACCTTTACCTTTCGAAAAAATTTTCACTTGAAATGCAAGATGGTGGGAAAGGGGAGGTTTACACTTTTCCATGTTGAAAATTGCAAGCATGGAATCTTGTGGGTCGATACCACCAATAGCTAAAAGCAAAGCTTTCCTTTGTGTTGGGCATGTTTGTAATACGTCGAGCACTAACATAGTGGACGACACTTGCACCAAGTCTTCTACAACACTGTAGTTTTGGGTGGCATGTGTAGATGTATTGTGCGTTGTGCATCGAAGTGCCCCTTGAGAAGGGTGAATCACAAGGTTAGCAATCGGCCTTTCGATATGCAAATTGTTGGGTGGCAATGGGTTTTGACTTAAGGAAGGTCCCTCTGCATGAGGACAGGAGCTGCATAAGATTTGGCTCTTGTTTGTAGATCTAGCGTTTCAAAGGTGTAAAGAGTAGAGGGTCCTTCACTAGCTGAAGGATGTTACAAACCACCTTTGCCCCCTTGTGGGGGTTGGGGTTGGTTGGCAATAAGGTGTTGTTGTTGCTGAGCGAGGAAAGGATTATTCAGGATAGGAGGGGTCCTTCCAGTGTATTTTTTAGCAATGAAATATGTGCTTTCATGAAGATGCAGACACAGATATGTCATGTGGTCTTGCAGATAGATTTTGCAAGGTAATCAGGTGGTTTTTTCCTTTCCATATTTAGAGGGCACAACAACCTTCTGCTTTGGGTTTTTCTGTTTTGTTGACTGCTCCTCAGAAGAAGCGTTCTTCTTCTTCTTCTTCTTATTCTTACCACCGAGTTTTTAAATAGACTACATAGAGTTTATCGCGGTGGTAAGAAGAGTAGTTGATTTGGTAGAGGGGTCCATGGAAATCTGAGCAATGTGACCTCTGAGTTGTTTTATAGCAGTCCCAAAGGTTGCACCGACAATCCCATCGGCATCTGCTTCGGGGTGTTGAGTAGTGGAAACATTGGAGTTATGAAGGGCATTGGGGATTATGTCATAAAGAGTGCTAGACTGTGAATATATCAGATCTAAGTGTTGGGCATGATGTATGGATTGGTCTTCTATGACTATACCACCTAAGGAGACATCCTTAGCGATTTGAGGGAGTAGGGACTTGCAGAAGTAGTCCGCTAACAGATAGTCTGAGAAGGGAGATTTGACTAATCTCTGCCTACATCTCCATTCATGTATATGACTAGAGATGTGGGTGGTGGTATCCTAACATAATGAAGTGAGGAGTTCTATCCCAGTCTCATATCGAATGGGTAACTAGAAATGCTTTAAGAATTCCATCGCTAGAGCATCGAAAGTATTTACTGACACGCTTGGTAACTTGATGTACCACTTAGCTGCATTGCCAGTGAGGGTGCAGGGAAAAATATGTAACTAGACACTATCATCCACCATGTAGTTGGAAACACACCAAAGATGATAGGTGGTGATATGGGTGCCTCGATCCTCCCTTTGTTTCCCTTCAAAATTGGAGATGTATGTTGGTATTTTATGGGGGATTGGCGTCCAAAGTAAGTTATGATAGATGGGGTCATTTGTAAGTTTGTACAAGTTGGGGATATCTAACATTGCCAAGAAAGGCAGAGTTTGTAGTGCCCCCCACTCAGACCAAGGCGATGACATATGACTTGAGAATCCTTGCAATCCTCCCGTCGATTGAGTCCCAATATTATACATAGGCTATGTGTTATAGCAGTTGCCTTGGGGTATGGTGTGTAGTGTGGATTTCCATGGGGAATGTGATGTTAGGGTATAGAATTGCCCCAGGATAAGTAGTGCCCCCTTGACTCATTTGAGTATGTGAATAGGGTGCCCCTATGGATTGGTTGGGACCTCCTTGAGGATTCTTTCCCATCGCAGAACTAATCATATGTCCTTGATTGACATAAGGAATGCTCATGTCAATCAATCACTGACCATGCATGCTTGAGAATGGAGGGGGAACTGTTACGTTCCCGACCGGTATGTGCATATTGGGAATGCCCCCAGATACTTGAATTTTGGATTTTGAACTATACAATTGCTACTGACCATATTGTTGGTGGATGGGAATCATGTTAATAGTTCTATATTGAGCATTATAAGGAGCCTTGTATGTAGCACTTGTGGAAGGTATACAGTTTGACACTAAATGGGCGGAACCCGGCATCAACTGGGTTCCAATCATGGAGGGTGTCATGTGAGTGTTTGTACCTGGGACAAATGGGATAATAGGGTTCGCCATCAATGGTGTGGTGGTGACTGTCGACTGGGGAAGTGGTGGAGGACTAAAAGTTTCCACAAAGTTCCACGACTCATTAGTCGTCAACGGGATGGATGGGAATGTTCCAACTAAAGAGACAGGGAGTATAGGTGCCACAGGAACCAAGAGTGGGTCCAATGAATTCGTGAGAGGAGGGTTAAAGGGAGGAAGAAATCCTTCGGTAAATAAATCCTCCAGCAAACATGAACCATCGGTTTTCCAAACATATTTCATGTGAGATCTAGGAGACTGATTCCCCGAAGACGGGGAATCCGGTTCACTGGAGCGTGGCAGATCTTCCACAATGAGTGGAGGAAGTTATAACAATCGTCTATATTGATGACGAGGGCCAGATGTAGCCACGGTGACCATTAATTTTTATCAATAAATTTAATCATGATATTTGTTAAAATCTCAATGATAGCACATGGGTACCTACAAAATATAAAAAATACACTAAGTTGATCAATCAACAAACAGAGGGAAATGACCCTATATAATAAGCACTCATCGCTTGAGATGAAACCTAGTATCACAATGAATAACAGAGAGGGCTGGCCAAATGTGTAATTATGATTACTCTATAGCTTCACCCGAACCTTAGATTGAGGGGCCAAGTACTCTCGTCAAGACGAGCACCCTCCCAGAAATTGAAGACAGAGTAGGTATGTCTGTGTTAGGTACTAGGGTAGCTTGCCCCAGTTACCTTTTGTAAGTCACTAAAATCTTGGCCACTAATGATACTTCAGATCATAAAAACTACTGGGGGGGACATAGTCATAGGTAGTACACTGTGTGGGTAGGATACCTGAGTCCCCGACTCAGCTCCAAAATCCCTGAAGGGATCCCCAATGCATAGAATACCCAAAGGAGTTGCAATCAAAGCTGGGCTACCTTCACTTACAGTTCGATGTTGTCTCATATTTAGCTCCGCTTTGACTGGAGTGGTCTCTGTGGTATGAGTGCAAAAGGAATTTTCTCTCTTTTAATGACACTAGTTTTGGTTTCTGACCTCGGGCAGTTTACTCACATTGCCTATCCCAAGATCCTAGCCTGAACTAATGTTTGTTTGCTCAATAAAGAGTTACTCATTGATTTTAGGTAAATTTTATGTGTACTTTTTTAGTGTCTTTGGTAGGGGAGTTGATGTATTAAATGTGATGGGACTCTGACTCAAAAATCATGCACAAGACAATGCTTAAAAAATATTCAATTCAATGAAAACAAGTTGTATTCTACAGGTGAGAGTCTTTCACATATTCATATTTGTTCCATGCATCCTAGTCATTATAAAACATGCATAACCAACATAAATCTTTCCCATGCTTTCCTAAAAACTATCTGAATCTAAAATAAAGCAACTTTTAACCAACTAAGCAAAAAAATGAATAAAAATGTGGATCTTTCTTTCATAAAAAATGTTTCAAGAAAGACAAAAAAACTTATTTCCGAAAAAAATTCTTTCAGGACGCTGATCTTGCTAACAAAATGTAGTTGCGATCCCTTTCAATCCATAAGCAGGCTTCCCATTCCTTTGAGTTTACAGACATAGTTGTATGTCAAGATTTGGGGAGTTAATGCTCTATAGCAATGGCCACAGAGAGTTACTGGGTCCACTAACGCTATGTATGTGCAGACACAGAGCTTTATAAAGCACTGTGTAGTCTACTAACCTGCATTAGTGTGGGAGAACAACTCAAAACAGAGCTTTTAGGATCATATTCAAGGATGAATATATGAAGGAAAAATGCAGTAAGCTTTTCGTGGGTCAAAAAGGGAATGCAGAAGTATAGGGAGGTCTTAGAAGGAGGGGTGTTTCGAGAATATTTACTATTTCTACAAAATGCCTAACCCTCTAGATCTAGTAGTTGATCTAGAATCAACGGTCAAAGAAATCTTCATTTTTCCTATAAAAAACAAATAAGATAAAGGATAGGAAGCCTACTTGTGACTTTCGCTTGTTCCTTATCTCCTTTAACCGATTTCGCTGCTCCTTCCCGTACTTAAATCACTTAAGAAGTACATGCACAACTTACAGAAACAAAAACCTGTTAAAGCATAATGACCTATTGTTCATAAATAACACAAAATAGAAAGCATGATATACACATGAATGCATTTAACATAAAAACAAACATAAGGGAAAAATATCGAAGGCTTTATTGATAAGAGTAAAGATTACAACCAATGCAAGTTCAATCCAACATCATCCTTCGAATTCAATTCTTCTTCACCTCATGAAAAGCATAAAATTCTAGCAATATCACAATATTTTCACTCAATCCTAATATCATACCAACAACATCTCCTTGCAAATTAGTATTTTTCAGCCTCTAGATCTCTTGGATGAGTGATCTATTTATAGATGAGAGAAGGAGGTTGGGTCATCAATGATGATGATGAATGCCTTTATATTTTTAGAAATTGGTTCCATGAAAGAGGGAGATAGGAGGTTGATGTTTCCTACTTCCTTTTGTCATCCAAGGGTGAACTCAGAGAGCACGTGGCACTTGAGAAACTTCTAGAGGTTTCCAGTGGATAAGGAACCTTCAAACCCTCATGGAAAATTGCCCAAGTTCACTCATCACAGGTTAAAGAGGGACTAAGTGCAATGCATAGCACCCAGTCAGTGTAGCACCTGCAATGCACTATAGCTTAATAGAAAGCTTCCTGTGCTGGTCTCTTTAGGAGTACTTTTGAATGCTTTCTGTAATGGAACTTCTTTGGGAGTAAGGTATTCTAATGATTAACTTCTTTAGGGAATGTAACAACTATATTAGGGGTTAATGAACCCTAATAACATTGATATGTAAGTTGGGGTTGATATGCCTAGATAAATCTGTAATAATTTCCCCCTAAAGCATGAGGTCGTAAATATCTATGTCAAGTGAAATGCTTTATCATGAGGATAGGAAGTTTCAAATTGAAAGACAACTGACATCAATTCAATACAACACATCATGATAATTTAATTTTTCTCATGAACTAGATGAGGGAGGCATTCCCATGCTTAGCTTATAAAATTTTATTACATGTACTAGATCAAATAGTCGTCTACACATATAGATCCGTGCTTCATGATTAGGATGACCATCTATGTAAGGCCTTTGTACATTTGATTTGGTACTCCTAAATATATCCTAGCCTGGATGGATGAAACTAAATCTGGGGTCTTCAATCTCATTCAAACTTCACTCAATGTACAAGTATAGCCATGTGAATAGATGTTCTGAGGTCCAACGTGGAGAGACATTGCCTGATTACCAGCCAATGATGTAAGTTGTTAATAGACATGAACACAGGAACAAGGTACTACATTACATTTTCTCATGGTGTGAACAAATGATTTGATGTCGAACACCATGCAAAATCTTTCGGTTGAAGGCCATTTATGTCAACCTGTCACCAGAAGTGAGAAACCTACCATTGATGTATGCAAGCTTCAAAGCACTAAAAGGGTGTTTTTAAGTCAATTTCTTGGATGTGTTAGAGTCGGTTTGGTCAAGTCCTCCATCAGGGATCAAAACTCTTTATGCATTTCATGATTAGGTGTCCCGCTCCTCTCTTCCAGTTGCATTTCTCTAGGGACATGCCATGACCTGATGGAGAAAGTCATGCTAGTCAGTTTCCCTCATGTCTGGCCCATGCTGGTTCAAGTCTTGGTCGATAATCACTGAAATTCATGATAGTCAAGGTCTGGTCATATTACAGGACAAAGTCAATTTTTATGTTTCTGTCTAGGAAACCATCAAACTGGTCTGTGAATAAACATGTCTAGAACAAGCCATGCAGGCCAGGGGAGACTTTATACAGCTATGGTCTAGAAAAGTCAAGCAAGGTCAACTATGACAAAATTTTCCAGAAATCGACAGTTGACATTTTCAGATGCAATCATGAATGTTAAAGCCAGAGGCCTAGTCACACAATCCCCACAAAGGAATGCCGAAAATTTCATCAAGAGAGCCACAATTTTGAAGAAGAAATGGAAAAACCAGAGTGCTTTAAAAGTCAATAAAATGGTGCAAAACTCAAAATTAGAAAGTGGGTTTTTTTAAAGAGGAAAAAATCAAACCAATTTCTCCCAAGCCTATAAATACATATTGTGGCCCAAAGCAAAGCCATTGTGCCATTGGAGACTTGGAAAGACATTGCAGAAGGTGGGAGAGTGAGATTGGTGAGCGTTTGAGTGAGTTGGGAGGTGATTTGGGAAGCGTGGCACGCATAGGCAGGAGTGCGACGCACCCACCACGCGCGATGCATACACAACCAGCCTGCCATTGAACGAATACACAGGCGTGGCGCATATAAGGCACGCGACGCACTATGAAGAGTGCCCGGCGCACACGGTCCAACAGCTCAAAAACGATGCAAAACCATTTCAAATCTTTGTGAAAGCTATCAAATCATGAGGTAGGCCTTTGACACCTCTCCTCCAGTAAACTTGGTCAATTCTTAGCTCTTTCTAAGACGTCAAGTGAGATCCAAAACATATTGGCCATCCATGCCAATCATCCTCAAAGCAAAAGTGATAATGGGGGTTTGTAAATTTGAGGAATCCACCAAGGTTTTCTTCCCCTCTCCTCTTCCTCTCACTCCTGATCGTCTTCACTTCCATATCCCCCACATCTACTAAGAAAACCCCTTAGAAACCTCCACTAAGACCCATCCCCTATTTTCCAAGAAAAACGTTTCATTTGACTGCGCGCTACTCACACACAATGTGGCGCAACACACTCAAGGCGTGTGGCACACTGGGAGCCCGGCCACAGTGTTAACTTCACACTGGCGCGGTGCATACCCGGCGCGTGGCGCACTGGGCAAAGTGCACGGTGCACAGGCCTGTGAGCTTAAAAAAGGCACCAAATCTCTCAAATTTTTGTAAATTGGCTCTCAACATTGCAAAATTGCCCATAAACCATCTCATCATTGATCCTTAAATTCAAGGAAAAATATATCTTGGTGGCCATGAGATCAATGAAAAAATTCTATCAAGCAAACACAAAATGACACAAAGAATGGAAAATAGCTAGGGTTTTGCCACAGTAAGTTAATTATCAATTATGCTCCTATCCTACCTCTGTCAGCTAATTCCTTGGGAGCATTTTCCCCTAATGGTTACCCTAGCTACAGTGCAATCCTATCCCTTTGTCCCCTTACTCATATAGCTCAAGAGTGCCTTAACCCTACCCCACCAAAACCACACCCCAAACACTCCCAAATCCCTGATAAATTTCCCCTCTAAACCCCAATCCCTATGTCATCATTCCCCTCCTGATACTCCCTATTTTATTGTCCCCTTGGTGGCAGATTTGCAGAGCATCTATCAGTTCAGTGGATTCAGAGGGAAGCAAAGACATTCAGGGTACAAACAACATTAATGGCATTGGAAAATTCATTAGATTATGAGGGGGTAACCAACAGTGATACAGCTTCAGGAGAACAGGCTCCCCGGAGACCTAGGAGTGGCAGACATGTCAGGGATGAACCAAACACCCTCACGGAGTTGCAGGCATGCCCTCTCGCTATGTCTTGTTTCTAGCACTTGGCATATTTCGAATTTTGTCAGAGGGTGGAAAATGTCAGAATTCATCATGAGTTGGCCCGCCTCTTTGCACTTCACCTACATGGAGGACAATCTATATTGGCAGGGGTCACTTTCACATTGACACCCGAAACCATATTAGTGTCAACAGGCATACCGAATGTTGGAGAACAATGGCACAAGAGGATGAAGGTGGAGAGGGAAATTTATGAGCCTTACATAAAAACTAGTTGTTTGAGTCAGCTCACGAAAGTTTTCCCATTTAGATTTCTGATAGATGATTATGCTCCGCTCATGAGATTGATCATGAAATACTTCAGTTGTGAGGGGAGGTTTTCTCGCCTTTATGCCTATCACATCAGGTTACTCATGCACTTCACCAGTGTGCGTATGATGAACCTCCCATTTTTCATTTGCGGGAACATAGAGAGGATGATAAAATTCATGCAGCACAAGACCCCTCGGCAGTAGCTCAACAATGTATATCACTTTGCTCTTATCCAGATTTTGGTGGACCATCAGTTGGGATTACAGGGCATTGCTTGGGAGGACTTCATCTCCCGTGACTTCTTCAACGCTCCACAGGTAGTATCATAGGCAAAACATGAGATAGGGGGTACTTCTCATCAGCATGAGCGCCATGAGACCACTGTGGTGCCATTTTCCATCACATATTAGAGAGGCTATCTGAAAGGCACCAGGCCTTTGTTTGCAGCAACAAAGCGAGTGTTATCTCCACCTGGGGTCGAAGCTGCCTCGCTTCCGGCATCAACAACATAGGAATAGGACAGAGGTAAGGAGCCAATGCATGAGGGGGGGCCTTCGGGTGAGCCATTAGGTGCTCAAGGGACCGGTGTCATCCTCATTCCGGATGAAGAGACAGAGGCAGAAAATGCCAAACTTAGGATGATTATTCAGGAGCAGGACACAGAAATCAAAGACTTGATACTCAATTTCGAGAGGTCCAGATGGGTCATCAAATATCTAGAGTAGAGGAACAAATAGCTGGAAGACCAACATGTGATCATGGAGCTGGAAAACATCCGTGAGGATCGCCTAACTGCCCAGCAGAGGAGAATTGAATTCACTTCATTGGAGCAACAGGTTATGGATGATCGTGAGTCTGTTCTTGAGAGAGTCAACATGCACCTAAAAAACATGTTGAACAAGGCTGAAAAAGACAACACACTGCTGAGACACATGGCTCGTCATTACAGGGCACAAAACTTGAGTTTGAGAGCCCGAATAAGGAGTTTGAAAGCAAAACTGAGGAAAGCCACAAAAAGGGAAAAAAGGGAAAAAGAGAAAGCTAGGCTCAGGATCTTGGCTGAGGCCTCCTTGACTCAGCAAAGCACCTCATAGAGAACTTCCAGCCCAAATCTCAAAAAATTTGGGCAAATTTTGGTCACAGGGAAATTTTTGGGCGAAAAACAGGGATTTTCTCCCTGTGCGTCGCGCACCCTGCGCGACGCTAAACTTATAGCACTCCAATCAAGAAAAGGTTTTCATTTTTGGATTTAGCATCGAAATATACATCTACTGGTGTCCGGGCTAGAAATTTTGATAAGTTTTGGGTCTCCTGAAGGTCAAAAGACACCCAAAAATGGCCTTTCCGCCACTTTTTGGACACACAGAAAGCAGTCTTGGGAGAATGAATATTTGGAGGGGAAAATCAGCTTCAAATATAGAAATTCTAGTGGGGTTAGAAACTAGATAGGCCAAGCATTCTGACAAGCCCACCTGGGCACATTTTGGACATCTTTAAGTGCCCCAAAATAGGCCCAAAAGTAGCGCGACGCACAGAGAAAAGCGCGTGGCACACAGAGGAAATTTTGCCTAGTTTGCTCTCGTTCCGCGAAATTTTGGGTCGCGACTTCTCCAAGTGGGCCCGGTCATCTACACTTAGGTTTTTTTTGGCACCAAAAGTGGCATTTAAATATTTTTCTCTCCAGATGGGTATCCATCCATGTGGCAAAAGAATGCAAAGGGTCACCCCAGCCAAATGTCATGCTTGAGAGCGTTGCACCTATAGATAATGGTTGACTCTCCATCTTCATTTCAAAATGATTTGAGTAACTTCCCAACCCCTGGGAATTCTATCTCTTCCTCACAAATTCTATATATTGTATGCAAGTTACTTGCAAAAGTTTGGTTGGCTTGTAACTTCTGGGAGACTGTTGGAAAGAAACTTTGTTTCTGCATTGTATATTTTTACAGAGAATTAATGAAAGGTAGCGGCTTTGTTTCATGAGATTCCTATGGTTGTGAGTATAGAAAGTGTTTATCTTATGTTTCATATGTATCTTTTTATGTTATGTATTCCATTTCGCATTCATTTCTGGTGAAATGTTTCGAGTGTGATTAGGTAGAATTCAATTCTATTGCTCTACCTGTGGGAAAATTTCATGTGCACTGTTTCATTCTTCTGTTGAAAAGGATTCATGTTGTTCATGCCATTTTCACCTTCTTAATCAATCTCTCCATCTCCTTGTTATGTTCCATAGTTTCATTTCATATTCTTTTGTGGTGAGATTTTTCGAGTGAGATCAGGTAGAATTCAATTCTATTGCTCTACCTGTGGGAAAATTTCATATACAGTGTTCATTCTTCTGTTGAAAAGGATTCATGTCGCCCATGCCATTTTCACCTTCTTAATCAATCTTTCCATTCTGCCATATTTCAAAACTAAATTGTTATGCTTTCAGCCTACCGTGCCTCACGAAAAAATCTGTACCTTCATGTTAAATTCTCTGTTCATTGAAGTCGAGTGGTCCCATAACATCCCAGAAACATAGTCATTCACAAAATCATTCATTATTTTCATTTTCACTTACTAGTCTAAGAGAAATAGTTCGTTTGAAAGTCATCTTAGCTCTTATCGTTCATCTATTCACTAAGTGTGACCTGGAGAGAGCCCTCTCTTGTTCTGGTAGGGCTAGCTACCAGACTGAACGTGATTTGTGGTTACCCTAAATTTTGCCTCCCTTTAGCCTGAGGCAGATTTAGGTGCTAACATAGTGGCAACTCCACTAGGGAAGACTAAGTTTGAAATCAAATCCCCGTGTTTCTTAATAATTTTAAGCTCCTAGATGATGAGCTTAGGATAGGAAAGGCTGAGCAAGTTGGTTGTGTCCTGTGATTTTTCTCAATAGCACGCTGGCTTCGAGATGATATACCAGAGCCAATCTAGACCCGGATCCTCCTAATATCTTCAAAAACCCCAATTTGATGCCAAGGCTCCTTCGGCAAGAGAGCACCATAACTCCCGTGTTCAAATCCCATTCATGTCCTGACATTTTTGAGTATCTTGAAGAGCTTGTGTTTGACAACCGATTCGAGATATCATTGTTTGAGTCTAAATCCGAAAGGGCTGTTGATTATACTTTCCCCGATCCGCAATTTCTTGTAGACCTAGAAACAGAGAGAGCTAATAGATTAATTGATAATTGCATTCTGACACCGCTCCAAAATCCAATTGCAAGCCCCTTGAAAACTGTGCACACTCCTCCAACACCTCCAAGGCCAAATCCACCAAAAATGATGGCTGCATATTTTGTACCCCTTGTTCTACCCCAAGTTCTGGATGATATGCTCGCTGATTACCAAAGCAAAATCCCATTCTTTGGTGGCTCTCCTAGCAGCATTATTGTGCAGCAACACATGGAGCGAATGATAGACTTCTGTGAACTTTATGATATCAATGTGGAGAACGTGTTAATGAGGCTCTTTGTACAAACATTTGTAGGTGAGGTGAAGAAATGGTTCATATGTTTACCAGCTGCATGTATCGCCACCTTGGCAGACCTACATAGAACATTCTTGAACCGATGGGAAGTGAAAAAGAACCCTCTTCAAATTCTGTCCGAATACGAGAAAATCAAGAGAAATGCTGGTGAGTCAGTCGAAGATTATTGCATGAGATTCAATACAGTGTACAATGAAATTCCAGATGATCTAAGGCCACCCGTGAGACTAGCCATGGTGAAATTCCCGGATGGTTTTGATGCTGATATGGCTTATCAATTGAGAGAAAGGGAACCAGCCACAATGGAAGACATGCAGAGAATTACGGTAAGCATTAAGGCGAACCTGCTGTCCAAAACAGCTAGAGCAAAAGCAGAGAAGAAAACCATTGTGAAAGAAGAATCTTTTGCAATGGATCAGCTTCTCAAAAAGGTAGAACAGATGCTTAAAAGGGTAAAACTTGACAAGCCAGAATCACAAGTGAGGAATCCTAACTTTTGTGGTTAGCAGCAACCACAATATGGGATAAGACAGAGAGATCAGCGAACTCAAGAGCAGACTGCACAACAGCCGATACAAACACCTTTGCAACAGAATTTTGTTCATGGACTAGAGTCAGACGAGGATGGGAATATAATAGGCAAAGAAAACCATCTCTTTATTCCAGATGAGTTGCCTACTTACATTACCGAAGAAGAAGAATGTGTAGTGAATTCAGCTGCACACCAAGACAATGATTTTATTCTAGCTAGCGACAATGTGTTGGAAGAAGAATCAGAAGAATATCAAAGGGGGTATATGAATGCTCTGTCTACAAAAAAACAACAATATTCACTTAGAAAGAGAGATGTGCCAGCCATACCAATTCAGAAAAAGAGGGAGGGTGAAAAAGCAAAGAACGATTTATCAGCTACACAAAGAAAAGGAAAGGAGGCGGTTTGTCTGGAGAACAGCAAATCAAAACCTGCAGAACATTCACAACAACCTACCACCTCAAAGGAAAAGGAAAAGAAGGATATCCTAGTCAAGGAGGTAGAAAGGACTCCCAATTTTCACCTAGAGAATGAGATTTCTAAGTTAAAGGTATCCATCCCCTTGACTGAAGTAATGAAGAACAACAGTTATAAAGGGCAGATTTCTAAAATGTTGAATTGGGACCCAATGTCCGACACGGTAAATGTAGAAGAGGATCAGCCTGAAATGATTTTTGGACCAGCATCAAATGGTGGGTCTCGTGACAATGAGGTGCCACCTTTCTACATTAGTTTGAGGTTGCATGATTTCATTTTACATAATGCCATGTTTGATATCAGAGCTTCTCACAATCTCATGCCCAAGGCTATCATGGACAAGCTTGGTTTGGATATCACTTGACAATATCATGATCTCTATTCATTTGATTCCAGCAGAGTAAGATGTATAGGTCTCATCAAAGACTTGGTTGTGAGTTTGGATCAACTTCCTATGAAAAATGTCCTGATGGATGTGGTGGTAGTAGGTATTCCTCCAAGGTTTGGCATGCTTCTTTCCAGGTCTTGGGTAGCAAAATTGAAAGGGACACTACAACTAGATTTCTCCTATGCAACAATCCCAGTGTTTGGACAAATGAGGAAGTTATATTGGGAAAAAAAGATGAAATATATGATCACAAGCAAGGAGAAACCGATAAATCATCCCATTAACTATGTACATACAGATTTAGAGTCTTTTGTTTTGTTTTCAGATAGTTTAAATGAGATATATAGTTAGATGGTAGAAGCAGACGACATTCTGGAAATAACATAAAATTTTAGAGAAGTCTTGAAGAGTGAAGGACAAGAAAAGCAGCAAAATATTAAGTAATTGGCTGAAAACGATGGACAACAAACAGACAAAGCACAACAAATAGATTTTCAGCACTTACAGGAGGAGGAAGAAGGCTTGTGGACTATGGATTTTGATGGAGCAGTAGGGAATGATGGTGCCGGTATTAGTATTTGGGCACGCTGTCCTTTCTCCACCCCAGACAAAGTGCCTAGCAACGTGAGAGTTTGCTCTTACAGGATGGCCTTTGAATGTTCAAATAATGAAGCTGAATATAAAGCTCTGATTGCTGGCCTGAAGATTCTTAGAAAGCTAAACGCAAAAAGGATTTCGGTATATGGCGACTTTGAGTTGGTAAGAAAACAGGTTAGAGGTGAGTATGAAGCAAAACATCCTAGGATGTTGGCATATCGTAATACAGTTTTAGACATCTTGAATTTATTTTCAGAATACACCTTGACATGCGTGCCTCGTATACAAAATAGTATTGTTGATGCTCTTTCCCAGGTAGTGAGCAGCATGAAGATCCCCATGAACTCCAGCAATAAATATGAAATCCATGTCAAGCACCGTCCAACCATTCCAGACAATCATCGACATTGGAAAGTGTTTCAAGATGACGAGGAGATTAAAGATTTTCTGCTCAACAAAGACAAGTTCGAAGAAACCTCAATCGATGTGGAAAATGATGAAGACAAAGGGAATGGTATAGATGAAGTGAATATCAAGCAAATGGACGTAATGCAGCTGAAGAATAACATCATTCCTAAAGGCTTGATACCTCTAGAAGAAATTTTTGATCAGGATGATGTAGCCCGCAAACCAACATTGGAGTCGACAGAAAAGGGTGTAGAAGAGGTCAACATCGGTACAACTGCCAATCCAAAGTTGGTAAAAATTGTCTAAAGCATTACAGCCAAAGATCAAAGACAAATATATCAGTTTGATGGCTTCATTTGCAGATGTATTTGCTTGGGATTATTCTGAATTAAAGACCTATGATACAAATATCATTCAGCATACGATACCTATCAAGCCCAACCAAAAACCATTTAGACAAAAGCTGAGGAGGATAAATCCAAAGTTGCTACCATCCATCGAAAAAGAGGTAAATAGGTTGTACAAATTAGGTATCATTGTACCCATCATATTTTCAGATTGATATCTAACTTAGTGCCTGTACGTAAGAAGACCGATGAGATCTTCCTATGCATTGATTTCAGAAATCTAAATAAGGTCTCATTGAAGGACAACTATCTGGTGCCCAGGATGGACCATATACTTCAATGAGTAGTGGGGGCGTCTCGTATGTCACTGCTTGATGGTTATTCCGGGTATAATCAAATTTCCGTCCATGAAGATGATAGAGACAAGACAACATTCACCACTCCATGGGGAACCTTTCACTATGCCAAAATGCCATTCAGTTTAAAAAATGTAGTTGCCACATTTCAGCGAGCATTGGACTTGGCGTTTGCAAATGAGAAGGAATTTTTTTTGGTGGTGTACTTGGATGACTTGACGGTGTTTTCGAAGTCTAATGAAGAACACATGCATCACCTGACAGTTGTCTTTCAAAAATGCTGGAAATATGGTCTATCGCTGAATCCTAAGAAGAGATTGTTCACCATGGAAGAAGGCAAATTACTTGGCCACATCATTTCAAAAGATGGCATTCGTATAGACCCAGCATGTGTGCAAGCAATTCAGAAAATCGATCTGCCCAGAAACAAAAAGGAAATACAATCATTCAATGCTAAGATGAATTTTCTGCGTCGTTTTGTACCCAATCTTGCAGAACACTTGAAAGAAATGACCAACATGCTTAAAAAGGATAGCAAGGTGAAATGGATAGATGAGGCAATAAAATCTTTCAACTTGATCAAATTGGCCCTTTCTTCAGCTCCAATTCTAGTAAGCCCGGACTATACTCAGGATGTCATAGTATTTTCTTTTGCTTCAGAGCATACTATGGCAGTGGTATTATTACAGAAGAGAGAGGGTCATGAAAGACCCATTGCTTTTTTCAGTAGAGCTATAAGAGACGCAGCTTTAAAGTATAACATCATTGAGAAGCAAGCCCTGGCCTTGGTGAAGGCATTGAAAGATTTTCGGGTATATATCCCACATTCTCACATTCTGGCCTATGTTCCTAATACTACTGTAAAAGAGGTTTTGGTACAGACTGATCCGGAAGGGAGAAGAGGCAAATGGATCATAGCCTTTCTAGAATACGATGTGGAGATAAAGCCTACAAAGTTGATCAAAGGACAAGGGTTGTCAAAGCTAATGGCTGAATCAAATTTGCATGCATTAGACATAAATCTGATCGCTGCCCTGACCGATGATAATGAGGAAGGAACATCAATTTAGGTATCTGAAATGTTTGCGTTGTCCCCATGGTATTATGATATAATATATGTGCTGCAAAATCTATCACCACCGCCTGGCATGACTAGAAACAAAGTGAGAACACTCAAATTGAAGGCTACAAAGTTTTGCATCTTAAATTCTGCACTATATTGGAAAGACCCCAGTGGCATTCTGTTAAATTGTCTGGTGGAAGAGGAGGCAAAAAATTTCATGGAGGATTTCCACGGCGAAGAATGTGGAGGTCATATTTTTTGGAAGTCAACAGCAAACAATATTTTGAGAGCAGGATACTACTGGTCTACTTTGTTTGCCGATGTACATAAAATGGTTAAGCGTTGTCATAAATGTCAGATTTTGGAAGGGAAACAGAAATTACAACCTTTGCCACTTAAACATATTGAAGTGAGTGCTCCCTTCTAGCAGTGGGGATTATATTTCATCAGGGAAATTCATCCCGCCTCTTCTGGACAGCATAGGTGGATTCTTATAGCGACAGACTATTTCACAAAATGGATGGAGACAACCCCTACTAGACAAGCGACGGACACGGTAATCATTTCATTTCTCGAAAATAACATCTTTTCCCGCTTTGGTTGTCCCAACAAATTAATCACTGATAATGCAACAACATTTAAATCAAAAAGGATGGTAGAATTTTGTTATAAGTATCACATAATTTTGGGTCACACAACCGCCTATCATCCGCAAGGCAATGGGTTGGTGGAATCTTCAAATAAATCTTTGGTCAACATCATCAAGAAGCTACTGGAAATAAATAAGAAGAGCAGGAACAAGAGTTTGGTTCATGCGCTTTGGGCAGATCGGATCACTCACAAAAAGTCCATTGGTATGTCATTATTTGAGCTTGTGTATGGAGTGGACATAGTATTTCCCACTTCTCTTGCTGCCCTGGTGATCAAACTCCTTCAAGAGGCTGGCAGTGAGGAATATCCCATGCAGAGAAGGTTGAATCAAATGATCCACTTACAGCAAACAAGAGAAGAAGTCTTCAAGAACACATCCAAATTGCAGGAGAAAATCAAGAAAATTTATGATAGAAAGGCAAAGATGGATAGATTTCAGGTGTACGATGTAGTGTTGAAATGGGATGCAAGAAACAAGGAGAAAGGTAAGCACGGAAAGTTCAAAAATTTGTGGAAAGGTCCTTTCAAGATCACAGCATACAGGGGTCAGAATGCTTTTATTCTAAAGGAAATAAGCAGAGAAATTGTCCTGGAGGGCCGATCAATGGTCGGCTACTCAAACAGTATCACTGTTGATCTATGAACACTACTTCTACTGTCATTGTAAATACCATTTTTTTTTTCAATTTGGTTCTAGTTTGTAAAGTCAGTTTTTGAGTTATTTTAATGTCACGTTTGAGTAAGTCTTTTAGTATTTATGTTTTATAAATAAGTTAGAGTCCCGTACTCTTTATCAAGATTATTATTCCATGGCCTAATGGACAAAAAAAGGCACTGTCTAGCTCCTCCAAAGATTTGTTGTTCTTGGCACCTCCAAGGAGTTACCATCCCCCATTGGAGCCAATGTTAGAGTCAGCCTGGTCAAGTCCTCCGTCAGGGATCAAAACTCTTTATGCATTTCATGATTAAGTGTCCCACTCCTCTCTTCCAGTTGCATTTCTCTAAGGACATGCCATGACCTGACGGAGAAAGTCATGCTAGTCAGTTTTCCTCATGTTTGGCCGATGCTGGTTTAGGTCTTGGTCCATAATCACTGAAATTCATGATAGTCAAGGTCTGGTCATATTACAGGACAAAGTCAATTTTTATGTTTGTGTCTAGGAAACCATCAAATTGGTCTATGAAAAAACATGTCTAGAACAAGCCATGCAGGCTAGGGGGAGAATTATACAGCTATGGTCCAGAAAGCTTCATCATCACCGCAAGAGACATCGACTCTTCTTGAAAACTCTGTTTTGAAGAAAAGTCAAGCAAGGTCAACTATGACAAAATTTTCCAGAAATCAACAGTTGACATTTTCAGATGCAGTCATGGATGTTAAAGCCAGAGGCCCAGTCACACAATCCCCACAAAGGAATGCCGAAAATTTCATCAAGAAAGCCACAATTTTGAAGAAGAAATGGAAAAAATAGAGTGCTTTAAAAGTCAATAAAATGGTGCAAAACTCAACATTAGAAAGTGGGTTTTTTTAAAGAGGAAAACATCAAACCAGTTTCTCTCAAGCCTATAAATACATATTGTGGCCCAAAGCAAAGCCATTGTGCCATTGGAGACTTGGAAAGACATTGCAGAAGGTAGGAGAGTGAGATTGGTGAGCGTTTGAGTGAGTTGGGAGGTGATTTGGGAAGCACGGCACACACAGGAAGGAATGTGACGCACCCACCACGCGCGGCGCATACACAGCTATCTTGTCGTTGAACGAATACATAGGCGTGGCGCATATAAAGCGCGTGGCGCATATAAGGCGCGTGGCGCATTGGGAAGAGCACACGTCACACACAGTCCATCAGCTCAAAAACAATGTTAAACCGTTTCAAATCTTTGTGAAAGCTATCAAATCATGAGGTAGGCCTTTGACACCTCTCCTCCAATCAACTTGGTCAATGTTTAGCTATTTCTAAGATGTCAAGTGAGATCCAAAACATATTGGCCATCCATGCCAATCATCCTCAAAGAAAAAGTGATAATGGGGGTTTGTAAATTTGAGGAATCCACCAAGGTTTTGTTTCCCCTCTTCTCTTCCTCTCACTCCTCATCGTCTTCACTTCGATATCCCCCACATCTACTAAGAAAACCCTTAGAAACCTCCACTAAGACCCATCCCCTGTTTTCCAAGCAAAATGTTTCATTTGACTGCGTGCTACACACACACAATGTGGCGCGACGCACTGGGAGCCCGGCCACAGTGTTAAATTCACACTAGCATGACACATACCCGGCGCACGGTGCACTGGGCAAAGTCCGTGGCGCACAGGCCTGTGAGCCTAAAAAAGGCACCAAATCTCTCAAATTTTTGTAAATTGGCTCTCAACATTGCAAAATTTCCCATAAACCATCTCATCATTGATCCTTAAATTCAAGGAAAAATATATCTTGGTGGCCATGACATCAATGAAAAACTTCTATCAAGCAAACACAAAATGATGCAAAGAATGGCAAATAGCTAGGGTTTTTCTACAGTAACTTAATTATCAATTATGCTCCTATCCTACCTCCATCAGCTAATTCCTTGGGAGCATTTTCCCCTAATGCTTACCCTAGCTACAGTGAAATCCTATCCCTTTGTCCCCTTACTCATATAGCTCAAGAGTACCTTAACCCTACCCCACCAAAACCACACCCCAAACACTCCCAAATCCCTGATAAATTTCCCCTCTAAACCCCTATCCCTATTTCATCATTCCCCTCCTGATACTCCCTATTTTATTGTCCCCTTGGTGGCAGATTTGCAGAGCATCTATCAGTTCAATGGATTTAGAGGGCAGCAAAGAAATTCAGGGTACAAACAGTGTAATGGCATTGGAAACTTCATCATATTATGAGGGGGAAACCCACAGTGATACAACTTCAGGAGAACAGGCTCCCCGGAGACCTAGGAGTGGCAGACATGTCAGGGATGAACCAAACACCCTCACGGAGTTGCAGGCATGCCCTCTCGCTATGTCTTGTTTCCAGCACTTGGCATGTTTCGAATTTTGTCAGAGGGTGGCAAATGTCAGAATTCATCATGAGTTGGCCTGCCTCTTTGCACTTCACCTACATGGAGGACAATCTATATTGGCAGGGGTCACTTTCACATTGATACCCGAAACCATATCAGTGGCAACAGGCATACCGAATGTTGGAGAACAGTGGCACAAGAAGATGAAGGTGGAGAGGGAACTTTATGAGCCTTACATAAAAACCAGTTGTTTGAGTCAGCTCATGAGAGCTTTCCCATTCAGATTTCTGAGAGATGATTATGCTCCGCTCATGAGATTGATCATGAAATACTTCAGTTGTGAGGGGAGGTTTTCTTGCCTTTATGCTTATCACATCAAGTTACTCATGCACTTCACCAGTGTGGTATGATGAAACTCCCATTTTTCATTTGCGAGAACATAGAGAGGATGAGAAAATTCATGTAGCACAAGACCCCTCGTCAGCAGCTCAACAGCGTATATCACTTTGCTCTTATCCAGATTTTGGTGGACCATCAGTTGGGATTGCAGGGCATTGCTTGGGAGGACTTCATCTCCCTTGACTTCTTCAGTGCTCCACAGGTAGTATCATAGGAAAAACATGAGATAGGGGGTACTTCTCATCAGCATGAGCACCATGAGACCACTGTGGTGCCATTTTCCATCACATATCAGAGAGGCTATCCGAAAGGCACCAGGCCTTTGTTTGCAGCAGCAAAGTGAGTGTTATCTCCACCTGGGGTGGAAGGGGCATCGCTTCTGGCATCGACAACATAGGAAAAAGACAGAGGTAAGGATCCAATGCATGAGGAGGGGCCTTCGGGTGAGCCATCAGGTGCTCAAGGGACCGGTGTCATCCTCATTACGGATGAAGAGACAGAGGCAAAAATTGCCAAACTTAGGATGATTATTTAGGAGGAGGACACAGAAATCAAAGACTGGATACTCAATTTCGAGAGGTCCAGATGGGTCATCAAATATCTGGAGCAGAGGAACAAACAGATGGAAGACCAACATTTGATCATGGAGCTGCAGAACATCCATGAGGATCACCTAACTACCTAGCAGAGGAGAATTGAATTCACTTGATTGGAGCAACAGGTTATGGATGATCGTGAGTCTGTTCTCTAGAGAGTCAACATGCACCTAGAAAACATGTTGAACAAGGCTGACAAAGACAACGCACTGCTGAGACACATGGCTCGTCATTACAGGGCACGAAACTTGAGTTTGAGAGCTCGAATAAGGAGTTTGAAAGAAAAACTAAGGAAAGCCACAAAAAGGGAAAAAAGGGCAAAAGAGCAAGATAGGCTCAAGATCTTGGCTAAGGCCTCCTTCACTCAGCAAAGCACCCCATAGAGAACTTCCAGCCCAAATCTCAAAAAATTGGGCAAATTTTGGTCACAGGGAAATTTTTGGGCGAAAAAGAGGGATTTTCTCCCTGTGCGTCGCATACCCTACGTGACACTAAAATTTTAGCACTCCAATCAAGAAAAGGTTTGAATTTTTGGATTTAGCATCGAAAAATACATCTATTGTTGTCCGGGCTAGAAATTTTGATAAGTTTTGTGTCTCCTAAAGGTCAAAAAACACCCAAAAATGGCCTTTTTGCCACGTTTTGGACACACAGAAAGAAATCTTGGGAGAATGAAGATTTGGAGGGGCAAATGAGCTTCAAATTCAGAAATTATAGTGGGGCTAGAAAGTAGATAGGCAAAGCTTTCCAACAGGCCCACTTGGGCACATTTTAGACATCTGCAAGTTCCCCAAAATAGGCCCAAAATTAGTGCGACACACAGAGAAAAGCGTGCGGCGCACAGAGGAAATTTTGCCCAGTTTGCTCCCGTTTCGCGAAATTTTGGGTCGTGACTTCTCCAAGTGTGCCTGGTCATCTACACTTTGGTTTTTTTTTTAACCAAAAGTAGCATTTAAAGAGTTTTCTCTCCAGATGGGCATCCATCCAAGTGGCAAAAGAATGCAAGGTGTCGCCCCAGCCAAATGTCATGCTTGAGAGCACTGGACCTGTAGCTGATGGTTGGCTCTCCATCTCCATTTCGAAATGATTTAAGTAACTTCCCAACCCCTGGGCATTCTATCTCTTCCTCACACATTCTATATATTGTATGAAAGTTATTTGCAAAAGGTTTGTTGGCTTGTAACTTCTGGGAGACTGTGGGAAAGAAACTTTGTTTCTGCATTGTATATTTTTACAGAGAATTAATGAAAGGTAGTGGCTCTGTTTCTTGCAATTCATATGGTTGTGAGTATAGCAAGTCTTTCTCTTATGTTTCATATGTATCTTGTTATGTTTTGTATTCCATTTCGCATTCATTTTTGGTGAAATTTTTCAAGTGATATCAGTTAGAATTCAATTCTATTGCTCTACCTATGGGAAAATTTCATGTGCACTGTTTCATTCTTCTGTTGAAAAGGATTCATGTTGTTCATGGCCTTTTCACCTTCTTAATCAATCTCTCCATATCATTGTTATGTTCCATAGTTTCATTTCATATTCATTTCTGGTGAGATTTTTCGAGTGAGATCAGGTAGAATTCAATTCTATTGCTCTACCTGTGGGAAAATTTCATATACAGTGTTCATTCTTCTATTGAAAAGGATTCATGTCACCCATGCCCTTTTCATCTTCTTAATCAATCTTTCCATTCCACCATATTTCAAAACTAAACTGTTATGCTTTCAGCCTACCTTGCCTCACGAAATAATCTATACCTTCATGTTAAATTCTCTATTCATTGAAGTTGAGTGGTCCCATAACATCCCAGAAACACAGTCATTCACAAAATCATTCATTATTTTCATTTTCACTTACTAGCCTAAGATAAATAGTTCATTTTAAAGTCATCTCAGTTCTTTTCATTCATCTATTCACTGAGTGTGACCCGGAGAGAGCCCTCTCTTGTTCTTGTAGGGCTAGCTACCAGACTGAGCGTGATTTGTGGTTACCCTGAATTTTTCCTCCCTTCAGCCTGAGGTGGATTTAGGTGCTAACAGGATGATGATTTGATGTTGACAAAAATTGACTCATAGTAGGAGGGCCTTGATGTATCCCAGATCTACGACACGGAATGAAGTAAATGATTTTGGAGATGAGAATCGACTGACGACACAAGGTTCAGGAATGACGGTCATGAAAATGAAGGTTTAAAGTATTGCAATGGATGAAGTTTTAATTAGATGACTTCTCTTGAACATATCAGTGAAACTGATATGAATTGGTAGCGTTGACCCAAAACAAAAGTGATGGATGATGTGATAGACCAATGGTGTGATAGCCATGAAACTGAACAACCCAATGCAACTAGTCACATAGATGAAGTGAAAGTGTCATGTTCAAGAGCGACTCGCTACCATAAAATTTTCTCAATTTTTCCCATTTTCCCTAGTCATTTCTGACCAGTACCTCTTTATTTTTATCAAGCTTGAGGAGGATAAGATATGCTTGTTCTATAATTCACCCTTCAGGCAAACCCATTACTATTTTATGTTCTAACGAGTCTAGCGATGGTGAAACTAGGTCTCATATAGATGGACAAGTTTGTTGCTATTTGATATTTTAACGAGTTTAATGATAAATATAACTCAACCTTTTTCATGTTTAGAGAGTTTGAAAAGGGACAAAAAGAAAACTCTATAATTTATTTTTCATAAAATAATCCCTCAAGTCAGAAAAAGCATAAAATAATACAAGAGATGTCATTTCCAATCCTTTAATGAGCTGGAACAGACAAGCACTCGATAATCTTTTCTTATTTAGAAAGTCTGAAAAGAGTTTAAAGAGGACTCTATGGTTTCTTTTCATTTTTATCAAAGCTCGAAAAAGAAACAAAAAGTTTTCTTTGTGGTCAAAGATGCTTAATTCACCATTTAGTATATCAGATTCTATTTTCAGTCATTCATCCTGCTCAAAACTCCACCAAAGATGATTAAAAATACATGTTCATGGGTAAAATGAATAAAAAACCAACATTCACTTGATTTACATATAAAAGTAAACATAAAAAACAAGTTTGGTAATTCATTTTAACCATTTCTTTTTTACCATTTGATTTGGAGCTTTGGAGCATTTTTTTACCCCAAACTTCACCAGCTGATTGTGAAGGATTTTGTGGATCACTTCACACTGTCAGGGCCAGGTAGGAGCTATCCCAGTGCTCTTTCATTCTGTTCCATTCATTTTCAATTTTGAGCAAAAATTCTTAGTTTTTTAGGCCCCCATGGATTCATCTTGCGTTTTCTAAATCATCACACCCTTTCCCTATCGAAAAGTGCAATGCATTTAATGCACCTAAAAGGCAGCATGCAATGAATAGCACTGTCTCTAAGGAGAGGGTTTGATGGGCACAAAAACTAAAATTAAACAATTGTTTTTCCCAAATTTTTAACTGATTTTTGCACAAGTTAGATCCTAATCTACCTAATGGTTTTGTTTCAGATATTCATCGGATCAAAATGGTCATTACATGGAGAGAACAAGAACATGAGGAACAAGACATGATTGTGTTAAATGATCAAGGCACAGTTAATGCCTTAATGAACTGTGGATTGCTGAAATTCTTTCGCTTATCTGGCATGTAGTACAATATTGAAATGCTATAGTATCTTGTTTGTGCTTGGGATCCTACAGACCATGTTTTTCACATTAGGAACAAAGCGATCCCCCTTACCATTGAGGATGTTTACTTTCTTATGGGTTTATTGAGGCGGGGTGCCCCTATTTCATTATCATGATTCACCAGAGGAGGTGAATCAGTGAGAAATTATATTCGTCAGTTCTATCAGGAAGGATCTCAACCCAGCAGAGATGGAAAGATTCATATCCGAGATGTTAATGATCTACCTTTGAGAACAATGCTTTTTACCCTTTCCAGATTGCCTGGCAGTGTGACTTTACATTTGGAAAACAGATCTTATATGCAACATGCTTTAGAGTGCTTAGAGCCAAAGGTATTCAACTAGTGCGAGGCAATTCTTCCATCTATGAGAGAACAACCGACCAAGGTGAAGACTGGGAAGACAAAAAATTTTGGTTATGGGTCTATCTTGACTTCCTTTGCCTTGGAGAGAATCACACTTATGCAGCCACAACACATTTCTCTAGAAGTACCTGGACCCAAGGATCCATGGATGCAGAGGTGGGTAGATCTTATGGCTAGGCATGTTGGCTAGTCATCGATCTCATTTTCCTCCGCTTTCTTCTACTGGTTCGACCACGTTGTTTTTGTTTTTAAAGTTTCTACTTTTTTTGTTTTTTTTTATTGTTACCAAGACTAAATAAACTTGTAAATGTATGTAGATGTAGGATCTGTTCAACCTGTGGTACACTTACAAGAGGCAGATGCACCAGTTTAGAGAGTTGTTGGGAGGGAAGTTCTTATAGATTTGGACATAGCGGAGACCTTGGCTCAGCTGCAGGATAACATAGAGGGTTTAACCGTCGATATTCTAGATGTCAGGATTGAGGAGTTACCCATGAGATTACAGTGCCATACCATTGGCGTACCGAGTCGTTGGATGAGACTCTTGCGTATTATAGCACAGGCTGTGACCTATTATCATCAGCAGCACCAGACTATTGAGATATTTCCTGCATTCATTTTTTATTTTTTGGGTTAGATGACTGATTTTGTCTTGGACACAAACTATTTGTAAAAACTTATATAAAACTATCTATTTGAATTTTAGATTCTTATTATTTTTAAGTGATGAAATCCTATTCAAATGATGATGTGATTTGAAAATTCTTTCTTTACATATGTTGTAAATGTCTATTTAACACATATTTTTCTAGAGACTCAGTCAATGTGTTTAAATTTTTGGGAATATGTTGATATTGAATAAATTCAAAATGTCTTTCCAAAATTCAAAGTCTAAGGAACATGCGATGAATTGTTGGGTTTCAAACAGAATAGATGCTAGTAAGCTGTAGTATGACCAGTTTTGAATCTAGCCTAACAATGATTTGGTGTATGCCATGTTAAATGGCATTAGAGAGGAGTCCAATAAAAGAGCTATACTCAGCAATATTGTTTGTTGATCGACTAATACAGATCCCTTTGAAACTCACTAACTCACTACTTGGAATGAAAATGGCCCATGCTGCAGAAGATAGGTTCTGCGTACTACGACTAGCTCCGTCTGCATACCCAAAAAATAGTTTCGAAAAGTTTGACATCTGCAACAAATGTGAACTGGATTTCCTAACCAAATCAAAACTCTAAAAGAAAACTATCACACAAAAATTCAATCAAAGCATACGTATAGTGAGTTTTACTACACTTCATTAAGCATAGTAACGTTTAAGATACAACCCATTCCGGGGCTGCGACAATGGAATCCCATCATAATCGACTAACTCGTAGGCTCCTTTTGTCAACACACATTTAACAATATAAGGGCCAATTCATAATGGTTCAAACTTCCCTGCTCTTAGTTTGTCAGAATCCTGATCGTAAAGCAAGACTAGGTCCCCTTTTGAGAAGACACAAGGCTTAACATTCTTCTCATATTTTGCCTTGATGCATTTCTTATGTGCTTCATTAGCCAATGCAGCATCACGACGGGTTTCATCCAGATGGATTAATTCCAAGAAACATGCTTCTTCTTCGGAAGTATCAGGTAGCAGGTCAATTGTGAGATTGAGGGATGTGATTTCACATTGGATTGGTAAGACTACTTCCAAACCATACACCAACTAAAAAGTCATAAATCTGGTCACATTTCTCACCAAGCTTCAATATTCCCATAGAGCTGAGTACAGGATTAAATGGAAATTCCATTTATTGACTCTAATCATTCTTTGCAACATGCGCTTAAGGACTTTGTTGATTGCCTCAACTTGTCCGTTAGCTTGTGGGTAGTGTGGAGTAGAACTATCATGCGACAGTCCTAATTGGGTAGTTAATTTGATCATCATGTGATTGCAAAAATGTGACCCATGATCTGTAATTATAGCTTATAGCACACCAAACCTAGAAACCACATGGTTAAAAAAATAAAGAGGAATCGTTTTGCCATTGTTGTTCAATGTAGGTATCGCCTTAGCCCATTTGGTAAAATAGTCAACAACGACTATAATATACCCATGCCCCCTAGCCAAGGTGGGGTTACATGTCATAAAATCAATGCCCCATTTTGTGAATGGGCCAACAACAACAACTAGATGCAATGGTGTAGGTGGTAATCTAGTTTTACGATCAAAAATATGACAAGCGTGGCACCTTTTGATGGCAAGAATGCAATCTTTGAATATAGATGACCAAAAGTAACCAGCTCGTAGAATTTTTTGTGTAGTTGCATAACCAGATAAATGCCCCCTCAAGCACCTGAATGACACTCATTCAAATCTTTCTCGGCCTCCTCATGAGTAAGGCACCTACGTAAGATCATATCGACACCATGATGATAAAGTGTATCACCAATGATTAGATAATCTTTGGCTTGGTATTGAGTACATAGTTGTTTAGAGGGAGAGGTATTAAGCCAAAAAGCTTGGGTCTAGAGATAGACCAGTATATCTCCATACCTTGGATCACTTGATGCAATCAGAAAGAGAGACTCATCCAAGATTGATGCTTCTAATGTTAAATCATTGGAGGATGAGGGAAGATCACAAAGTAGCTCAACAAAGACGAGAGATTTCTTTGATTTGGATTTGATAAACTCCAAATCAAACTCCTGCAAGATAACTATCCATTTACAATACTTACCCCCCAGCAATTAACGTGACAAGATGTATGTCATGGGGTTGCAATCTGATACAATGGTAGTTTTGTGAAGGACGATGTAATGAAGAAATATTTGCACAGCTTGAATGGTTGCCAAGGCTAACTTTTCAACATATGAATATTTAATTTCTATATCACTGAGATTGTGACTCAAATAATATATAGGATGTTATATTCCACTTTCCTCTTGAACTAAATCCATACCAATAGTTGTATCTACAGCTGCGAGATACAGGTAAAAGTCTTTTTGATATTTTGGGGCATACATTCATGATGCTTTAATTAGGTAATCTTTGAGAGCATCAAAAGAATCTTGCACAACTTGGTCCCAATAGAAGGGTACCCGTTTCTTCAATAGACATGTGTAACCTTTAGCTAATTTAGCATACTTTGGAATGAATCTCCTCAGAAAGTTTGCCTTCCCTTGAAGTCTTTGTATTTGTAACAAATTTGAAGGTGGGGGCATGTCGAGAATTTCCTAAACCTTTATAGGATCAAGTTGAATTCCGTCTTTCGAAACTAAGAATCTAAGAAATGAACCAGAGCCAACACAAAACACACATTTGTATGCATTGAGTCTTATTTTGTAGTGTCAACAATGTAAAAATATTGCTCTCAAATGTTGTCGGTGATCAGTCCGTTTTCACGAATGAGTAGGAAAATCATCAAGATAAGGTTGAACAATGTGTTTGATGTCATGGAAGGCACAATTCAACACCATCTAAAATGTAGCCCTTACATTTTTCAAACCAAAGGGTAGCTTTCAATATGCGAATGTGCACCATGGACATATAAAGGCAGTTTTTGATTGGTCCTGTGGGTGGATATTGATTTGATTATAGCCAAAAAATCCATCCATGAATGAAAAGATTTCGCAACTGGCACATTCATCAATAATCTGGTCGATAAAAGGTGTATGATAGTTTTCCTTTGGACATGCTTGGTTTACATCCCTATATTCGACACACACTTGTATTGTCCCTTGTTTTTTCATCATTGGAACAATATTAGATACCCAATCAGTAAGAGGTATAGGGAAAATGAAGCTAGCACGCAAAAGTTTTTAAACCTCTCCTTTAATGGTAGTGACTTTCTTAGGATGAACAGGTCGAAGCCACTGTCATATTGGTTTGGCATTAGGGTACATTTTAATCTCATGTTCAACAATGCTTAAGTCAATGCCTAGCATCTCCTCATAAGACCATGTAAAGAAATGTCTAAATTCGTGGAAAAGAGCACAATAATTATCTAGTTCCAATACAGAACAATATTTGCCAGCATGAATATTTTCTATAATGTTAGGCTTGGTCAAAATGTTCATAGAAATTGTTTCTTCTATGTTAGATAGATTACTCTCAGAATCTACAGTAGTTACAAAATTCGACAAGAAATCAATGATTGATGGGTGATTGAGTTCATTTTAATTATCTTCATTGTCATGTCAAAGGTGGGAACGATGATGATAATCTTCCCACGACGTCTCTCTTATCATCATTAATTGGACGATTCCTTCATCCGTAGAATGTATATATGAAAAAGGATCTGAAGAGGTGCCATATTCTAAACACCTATCTACCCATGCAATTGTTGAGTGCGGATTAGGGTTTGTTGCATAAGCCCAATTGATTGATTGGTATAGTTATCCAACGGGGCTTGGTGGCATTGCCTTGCCATAAACATCACTTTCAAAGTAGTTTGAATTCTTCTTAAAATCAGATGATGCAGAAGAAATCAAGTTGCAGGTCTCGACTCTTGCTACTTCCGCGAAACCAGATGGTGACGGGACAGTAAAAGTGCCCATCAGGGAAGGATCTTTTAGGAGAACTACTTCAACATTTTGAAGGGATTGTGAGTTTTCATGTATCAATGGAATGCTTTCCATAGTCTGTGAACTATTGAAAAAGATGGCTAGTTGATCAATGACTGTGATTCCACCCCTAAAGGGAAATGCAATCGTTTGAAAGTATGTGGAAACAATGGTAGACATAGCATATAGCCAAGGCCTTCCTAGTAAAATGTTGTAATCAAGGAGTCCGTCAACTACCTCGACCTCTACATTTATTGTTTTCCCCCCTAGTTTGACTTGCAGGTTACTCAAAATACCATATGCAGTGTATGTTCTTCCATCGAAAGCTTCTAATATAGTTGTTGATCGTGACAAGGGCAATGAACCAAGAGTTTTCCAGCAGCTCATGGACATAATGCAAGTAGACACTCCCTCATCAATAATAGTCTGGTGAATATTTTTATTGAGAGATTTTAGTGTATGATGATCCTCAAGGTACTACAATACATTTTCACATGGTGTGAATAAATGATTTGATGTCGAACACCATGAAAAATATTTCGGTCTAAGGCCATTGATGTCAACCTATTGCTGGAAGTGAGAAACTTGCCATTGATGTATGCAAGCTTCAAAGCACTGAAAGGGTGTTTCTAAGTCAACTTCTTGGATGATGAGTTGATGTTAGACTTGTACATTGAGTGAATTTTGAACAATATTGATGACCCTGGATCTAGTTTCATCCATCCGGGCTGCAATATATTCAGGAGTACCAAATCAAATGTACAATGGCCTTACACAGATGGTCATCTTAATCATGGAAAACGAGTCAATATCTATATACGACTATCTGATCTATGTACATGTAATGAAATTTTATAAGCTGAGCAGGGAAAAATAAAATTATCATGATGTGTTGTATTGTAATTCATGCAGGTTGCCTTCCATTTCGAAACATCCTATCCTCATGATAAAGCATTTCACCCAACATAGATATTTACAACCTCATGGTTTAGGGGACAACTGTTACAGATTTATTTGGGCATATCAACCCCAACTTACAGATCAATTTTATTAGGGTTAATCAACCCCTAATATAGTTGTTACATGCCCTAAAGAAGCTAATCATTAGAATACCTTACTCCCAAATAAGTTCCATTATAGAAAGCATCCAAAAGTACTCCTAAAGAGATTAGCATAGGAAGCCTTATATTAGGCTGCAATGCATTGCAAGTGCTACACTGGTTGGGTGCTATGCGTTGTACTTATTCCCTCTTTAGCTCGTGATGAGCGAACTTGGGCAATTTTCCATGAGGGTTTGAAGATTCCTTATCCACTGGAAACCTCTAGAAGTTTCTCAAGTACCATTGGCCCTCTAAGTTTGCCCTTGGATGACAAAAGGAAGTAGAAAACATCAACCTCCTATCTCCCTCTTTCATGGAACCAATTTCTAAAAGTAGAAAGGCATTCATCATCATCATTGATGACCCAACCTCCTTCTTTCATATATAAATAGATCACTCATCCAAGAGATCTAGAAGCTAAAAAATATTGAGTTGCAAGGTGATGTCGATGGTATGAGATTAGGATTGAGTGCAAGTATTGTGATATTGCTGGAATGTTATACTTTTCATGAGGTGAAGAAGGATTGAATTAGAAGGATGACGTTGGATCAAACTAGCATTGGTTGTAATCTTTCCTTTTATCAATAAATCTTTTGATATTTTTCCCTTATGTTTTTGTTTATGTTAAATGCATTCATGTGTATATCATGCTTTCGATTCTATGATATTTATGAACAATAGAACATTATTCTTTGATAGGTTTTTGTTTCTGTATGTTCTGCAAGTACTTCTCAAGCGATTTAATTATGGGAAGGAGCAGCGAAATCAGTCAAAGGAGATAAGGAACAAGCAAAAGTTACAAGTAGGCTTTCTTTCCTTTATCTTATTTGTTGTTTATAGGAAAAATTAAGCTTTCTTTGACTGTTGTTTCTAGATCAGCTACTAGATCTAGAGGGTTAGGCATTTTGTAGAAACAATAAATATTCCCGAAACAAACTGGCGACTCCCACATAGGCCTTTGCATACCAGTATAGGGCATCTACATTTGTTAAGCTTGGTAAGGTTGTTGGACAAAACCAGTATAAAGTGGTTGTTGATAACCAGATTGAAATTATGGTTGTCCATAACCTGCAAAGCCTTGTTTCCCAGGTCCTTGGTAAGTTTGATATTGACCAAAACCAGTTTGAGCTTGTGAACCGAGTCCAAACTGTGGTTGGGACTGTTGGAATTGAGGTTGTTGGAATTGCAACAGCCACAGTTGTTGAACCAACTATTGTTGCATAGTAATGAAAAATTGACCAAGCTGTGGATCAACTATACCAATGTATTCCTGGGTCATTCCGCATAAAGGTATACTAACCTGAGGTTATTGTTGAGCTCTAGAAACAAGTGGGTATTGTATAAAAACTTGAGAAACTTGAACCTCTTCCCTTGTTTCGGGAATATTTAGTGTTTCTACTAAATGCCTAATCCTCTAGATCTAGTAGCTGATCTAGAAACAACAGTCAAACCAATCTTAATTTTTCCTATAAACAACAAATAAGATAAAGGATAGAAATCCTACTTGTGACTTCCGCTTGTTCCTTATCTCCCTTGATTGATTTCGTTGCTCCTTCCTGTACTTAAATCACTTGAGAAGTACCTGCACAACTTACAAAAACAAAAACCCATCAATGCATAATGATCTATTGTTAATAAATAGTACAAAATCGAAAGCACGATATACACATGAATGCATTAAACATAAACACAAACATAAGGGAAAATTTTTGAAATCATTATTGATAAGAGGAAATATTACAACCAATGCGAGTTCAATCTAGCATCATCCTTCCAATTCAATCCTTCTTCACCTCATGAAAAGCATAACATTCCAGTAATATCACAATACTTGCACTCAATCCTAATCTCATACCACTAGCATCTCGTTGCAACTCAGTATTTTTTAGCCTCTAGATCTTTTGGATGAGTGATCTATTTATAGATGAGAGAAGGAGGTTGGGTCATCAATGATGATGATGAATGCCTTTCTATTTTTAGAAATTGGTTCCATGAAAGACGGAGATAGGAGGTTGATGTTTCCTACTTCCTTTTGTCATCCAAGGGCGAACTCAGATGGCAGGTGGCACTTGAGAAACTTCTATAGGTTTCCAGTGGATAAGGAATCTTCAAACCCTCATGGAAAATTTCCCAAGTTTGCTCATTATGGGCTAAAGAGGGACTAAGTGCAATGCATAGCACCCAGTCAGTGTAGGAACTACAATGCATTGCAACTCAATAGAAGGCTTCTTGCACTGATCTCTTTAAGAGTACTTTTGGATGCTTTCTATAATGGAACTTCTTTGGGAGTAAGGTATTCTAATGATTAGCCTCTTTAGGGAATGTAACAACTATATTAGGGGTTGATGAACCCTAATAAAATTGATATGTAAGTTGGGATTGATATTCCCAAATAAATCTGTTACAATTGCCCCCAAAAGCATGAGATCGTAAATATCTATGTTGGGTGAAATGCTTTATCATGAGGATAGGAAGTTTTGAAAGGGAAGGTGACTTGCATCAATTACAATACAACACATCATGATAATTTGATTTTTCTCATGAACTAGTTGAGGGAGGTGTTCCCATGCTCAGCTTATAAAATTTCATTACATGTACATAGATCAGATAGTTGTCTACAGATATAGATTGATTCTCCATGAATAGGATGATCATTTGAGTAAGGCCTTTGTACATTTGATTTGGTGAACCTGAAAATATTGCAGCCCAGATGGATGAAACTAGATCCGGGGTCTTCAATCTCGTTCAATATTCACTCAAAGTACAATTCTAACCATGTGAATAGATGTTCTAAGGTCGAACATAGAGAGACATCGCTTGATTACCAGCCAATGATGTAAGCTGTTAAGAGACGCGAGAGGGATCACCGATAATAATGATGATCCTCAAGGTACTACAATACATTTTCGGATGGTGTGAATAAATGATTTGATGTCAAACACCATGCAAAATCTTTCGGACGAAGGCCATTTGTGTCGACTTGTCGCTGGAAGTGAGAAACTTGCCATTAATGTATGCAAGCTTCAAAGCACTGAAAGGATGTTTCTAAGTCAACTTCTTGGATGATGAGTTGATGTCGACAAGAAGTGACTCATCATAGGAGGGCCTTGATGTATACCACATCTATGACACAAAATGAAGAAAAAGATTTTGGAGATGAGAATCGACTGACAACACAAGGTTTAGGAATGGCAGTCATGATAACAAACGTTTACAATATTGTGACAGATGAAGTTTTAACTAGATGACTTCTCTTGAACATATCAGTGACACTGAGATGAATTGGTAGCATTGACCCAAAACAAAAGTGATGGATGGTGTGATAGACCAAAAGTGTGATAACCATCAAACTGAATGACCCAACCCAACTAGTCATGGAGATGAAGTGAAAGTGTCATGCTCAAGAGCAACTTGCTACCATAAAATTTTCTCAATTTTTCCCATTTTCCCCAATATTTTTTGGCTAGTACCTCTTTATTTTTATCAAGCTTGAGGAGGATAACATATGCTTGTTCTATAATTCACCCTTCGGGAAAACCCATCGCTATTTGATGTTTCAAGGAGCCTAGCAACGGTGAAACTCAGTCTTGTCTAGATGGACAAGTTTGTCACTATTTGATATTTTAACGAGTTTGACGACAAAGATAACTCGGTTATTTTCATGTTTAGAGAGTTTTAAAAGGGATGAAAAGAAAACTCTATAAGTTATTTTTCATAAAATAATCTCTCAAGTCTGGAAAAGCAAAAAATAATACAAGAGAGATGTCGCTTCCAATCCTTTAATGAGCTAGAATGGACAAGCGCTCGATAGTCATTTCTTATTTAGAGATTGTGAAAAGAGTTTAAAGAGGACTCTATGGTTTCTTTTCATTTTTATCAAAGTGTGAAAAATAAACAGAAAGTTTGCTTTGTGGTCAAAGATGCTCAATTCACCATTTAGCATATCGGATTCTATTTTTAGTCATTCATCCTACTCAAAACTCCACCAAAGATGATTAAAAATACATGTTCATGGGTAAAATGAATAAAAAACCAACATTCACTTGATTTACATGTAAAAGTAAACATAAAAAACAAGTTTGGTAATTCATTTTAACCATTTCATTTTTACCATTCGATTTGGAGCTCTGGAGCAATTTTTTACCGCAAACTTCACCAGCTGATTGCAAAGGATTCTGTGGATCATTTCTTGCACCATCAGGACCAGGTAGGAGATATCACAGTGGTCTTTCATTCTATCCCATTCATTTTCATTTTTGAGAAAAAATTCTTTGTTTTTTAGGCCCCCAGGGTTTCATCTTGCATTTTCTAGATCATCGCACCCTTTCCCTGTCAAAAAGTACAATGCATTTCATGCACCTAAAAGGAAACATGCAATGCATAGAACTATCTCTAAGGAGAGGGTGAAATGGGTGCAAAAACTAAAATTAAACAACTATTTTTCCCAAATTTTTAACTGATTTTTGCACAAGTTGGATCCTAATTTACCCAATGGTTGTGTTTCAGATATTTATCAGATGAAAATGGTCATTACATGGAGAGAACGAGAACACGAGGAACAAGACATGATCGCCTTAAATGGTTAGGGCATAGTTGATGCCTTAAGGAACTATGGATTGTTGAAATTCTTTCGCTTATCTAGCATGCAGAAGCAAATTGTACTACTACAATATCTTGTTTGTGCTTGGGATCCTACTGACTAGGTTTTTCAAATTAGGGGAAAGTGATCCCGTTTACCATCGAGGATTTTTACTTTCTGACGAGTTTATTGAGGTGAGGTGCCCCTATTTCATTATCAAGATTCACCAAAGGAGGTGAATTAGTGAGAGATTATATTCATCAATTCTGTTAGGAAGGATCTCACCCCAACAGAGATGGAAAGATTCATATCCAAGATGTTAGTGATCTACCTTTGAAAATAATCCTCTTTACTCTTGCCAGATTGGTTTGCAGTGCAACTTTACATTTTGCAAATAGATCTTATATGTAGCATGCTTTAGAGTGCTTGGAGCCAAAGGTATTCAACTGGTGTGAGGCAATTCATCCATCTAAGAGAGAACTATTAGGTTCCTATAACAATAGGTTTCATATTTCATGATTGGCATTGATGGGCTCTGTAATATGTTCATACCTTTCTGGCTAGTTGCAAAGGTTTTCCATATTATCAAAAACAAAAAATTAAAAAAATGTAAAGAGGGTATTCCCTAAAAGAAAAATCAAAGGGAAAAAGAATTAAATGGTCAAAAAAGTGAAAGAAATGAACCCCAATCAAATAGACTAGGAAAGTGTGCAAGTCCAAAATGCCACTATTGTTCTATTTTTGTAATAATTTGATGATGTGCAACTTGTTGACATATGCCACCATTGATGAAAGGCCAAACAACTCAATCTTGGCTAGTTCATGGTTTGAATTTACTTGTTTTAAAGATAGAGAATAGAATCTACTCAAATTGTTCAATCTTGGCAGATAGGTAGAGAATCAAAGGAGCTCAATAGTTAAATCTGAGCCCTGGGAGGTTATAAGTGTAGACTTAGGTAGGCTGGAAATAAAAAGAAAAGAAGATGATGAGGGTTTGCCAGTCTAAGTGCACCCAAAGGAAAGAAAAAAAATGTTAGGCAAAGCAGGTTGGGTAGGTAGAGTGGTGTTGCAGAAGCACTCTTGTGATTGATTTTGTTTCCAAAAGGTGTTAATCTTATCCCTATCACAGGTGCAAAGCATATAATTTGATGCAGCTCAAGCAAGGTGGAGTTTCATGACTAATTCCCCTTTATCCTTTTCCCCAGTCATTCACTAGCTTCCCTCAGAGATATTAAGATCTGCTTAATATCACTAATCCACTCATTTCATTTCTAAAAATGTGTAAGTAAAACCCCTTTTACTTAGGAAATTCTACAAATATCACAAAAACCACTTTTTCCTTTAAAAAGCCTAAGTCTAACTTAGTGCTTTCAGTTTCATTTCAAAATCCATATTAACTTTTAACATATATTATTTAAATCCCCATAAATCAATTCCCCTTCCCGCATTATATTAACCTACAGAAACACCAAAAATATTATTAATCCCACCCCCGGTTAGCTATAACCATAAGTCATTATATAAAAGGGATTAAATGGTTCATTTGGAACCTTTTAATAACCATCGCACGTAAACCATGGGATAATAACCACCCAAGTTAATTATAACCAAACCCCGAAACAATAACACGGCGCACGATACCGTTAAATTATTTTGGGCCCGTGCATTAAACCCCCGCAACCTCCGCCGAGCACCAGCCGTCAGATTTCGGCTCATTCATCCAATGACCCACAATCATATCGTGACTCCCCCATAGTCCGACACTTAACTGTCGGGGAGCCAGCAGTATTGCTCCCATACCGTGGACACATGTCGCGCTCCCTATATGATCGCTACCTCCCCGCCCGATACCACCTAACCCTAAAAGTGGTGCGGGGGAAAATCGCTTACCACCTTCCGCGTCACGACAAAACATCAAATTGCCATGATGTCAGCCATGCAATAAATGCTAAAATCGCCCATCAAAGCCAAATTTTTGTTATAACCACGATAATATATCATTCTCGCCATTTTTATTCTGCGAATTGTTTCCATGCAAATTACGTCTGGGTGATAGCGTGAGCCTACAGTCCACCACCTTACCACCAATCTCCAGTGACGTGCCATGCCATCAGTCTTTTCAACCTGCAATTACACAAATTGTCTCCTTGAGCCAGGTATTTACCCAATTTGCCTCCCAAACTTGTAATTTCATTTTTCCTCTATGAATTTTACCCAACAAAGCCGAATTCAAGTAAAATCAGTCCATAGCTCTCAGAGAAAGACACCTAGAACTGTTGTTTTTCCCATTTTTCTACAAAAGCCCAACCTCCAGTTTGAAAACACAAGAACCAAACATGGAAGCTCCAGTCGCCCTGAATGTCACACCCCTTAATGCACCTCATAAAAACCTAGATTGCTTATCATTGGTTGACAGAGATTTCCAAATAAGAGAGTTATCTGGTGACATGAACCACCTCCAGGCATTTTGCAGAGTTAGGAATAGTTATCTGAGCAACTCTAATATCTATGGAATATGGGAATCTATTCTTCCTAGGTATTACCTTCCCTCAGTCAATGTTTTCCTAGATATTATCCACCAATGTTGTGCCAACTATGACCCTGTCAGTAAAGCAATTATAACCCCATACCAAATTGTCCTCTTTTATATAACTTCTAAATCTATCAATGAGATGTTACACTTCCATCCCATTCAGCCTCTGGTGCCTCTTTACATGGGATTTTTTCTTGATCAAGGCTCTCAATTGCCTAATTCAGAGATTACTTGTATTGCTCAAATGTTCATGAAACCAAATTTTCAGCCCCAAGGCCCACCTCCATATTTGCATGTCTAGTTCACTGAAATAGGAAAACTCATAATTGATATGATATCCTTCATCCTGGGATTCAAAACCAGTGAATTTGTTGATGAGACCACCTTAGTTCTATTGTCAATGTTTACTCCAGGATAGCCCCCTGTTGTCAAGTATGACTATGCCACTTTCATTTTCCACAAGATCCATGACCAATTCATAAATCTAGATAGAGAAGGAGTTTTCAAGTACACCTCATTCATATACCACCTTCTGCTATATTATCAGCCAGACATATTTTCATTTCCCATCAAGAAATTGGATTCCAAAGGAGAGCAGAGGTTTGTGATCTTTTGGACCTCAGTCTTCCACAATGTCCATGAATCCCCTTATACCTATTGTGAATTCATTGACCTGTTTGTACATCTAGCCACCACTCTATTAATAGGAGCCCCTCCTCCTAGACTCTTTCCTGATATAAACAAAATTTTACAGGTTTCCAGATAGTACAAGATAGGTGATTGTTACTTGTACCAGAATCACACTGAAATCAGGATATATGGCTGTGAACTGTGCACTCTCAAGCTTCCCAAATATTGCCTATGATACTTTTTTCACTGGAGTATTTCAGATAGCTTGTCAATGCAGATTTAACCCACTTTTGTAGTGCAAAGAAAAAGGCTCAGCTGAGAATAAAAAATCAGATAGGCCATTTTGTTATCCATAAGAGGGAGGCATGGGAAGATGTTGACAAGATATTAGGGGAACAACTTAAATTGAAGAAAAAAATTTGGTGGGTACCATATGACCCAAATAGCTTTATAAGTGATAGGAAGGTAAGAAACATGCTATCAGTTTATGTACACCATAGAATCCCTGAAATTGAACAATTTTCTAATCAAGATGATTGGGTAGAGGGTACATTAGTAGAACAAATTAGTGAGAAAGAAAAGATGGAGAGGGCTATGAATGACCTTGAAAATCCCCTTGACCTAGACTCTTTTGGACAAGTATTTTTCAAGCTACCTCAACAGAAAGGAGTTGGTGCATCCTCTGCTGGAACTTCTCAACAGCCTGTACAAGAAACTAGCACACTAGTTATAGGGCTTTCTAAGGGCAAGGAAGTGGCAGAAACAAAGCAACCAGCAATGACAGATCAGCAAGAGAAAATTCCTCTAGTCCAAACCAAAGCAGCAGAGGCTCCTACATTTTAGACTCCTCTAAATGAGGAAAAAGGAAAAAAGAGAGACAGGGAAGGCCCCACACCCATGAGTGGACCTGTAGAGCAACCGGGTGCAAAGAGGTAAAGTTTAAATCCTCACTCTGAAGAGGAAATCTTTGAAGAAACAACAGGCGGTCTGAGAAGTGAAAGGGTAGTCATCTAACACACTTCGCCAGTGGTGGACACATCAACTAGCTCACACGGGTAAGAGCTAGAAAGGCAACATAGTGTGGAAGTTTCATCTACTAGGCCACAAAGCAAATAGGGATCTGACATCAAAAGGACGTTCACGAAGATAATGGCTAGAAACGACCCATTAAGGCTGCAAATTTACAACCAATATCTTAAGATGGCCCCCACAAATCAAAAAAGGTTGATGTTTGCCTATGACATTAAGGAGGGCAAGATGATCATGAGTTACTTTAAGCCCAAGGTGCAGCAACCACAATCAACAGCTGACTACATCAGGATAAATCTGGAGGTCATAGCCAAGGATATTCATCCTATGGAACAGATTGAGCTGCATAAACAGAAATGAGAGATGGTCTACTCCTCGCTATCTGATAAAGCTATGTTAGCTCATAGATTGAAAAACTCCTTGGAGAACACCTTTGCTCAACTAGATTTGCAGAAATCCTCTTCTCTTGCTAAGGACAATAGGATAAAATCTCTGGAAGATATTATTTTTGAGCTGGGGCATGATCCAAAAGATGCAAAAGGCATAAAGGCACTGATGAATAAGAAAGAGGAAGACATTGTTGCCTTAAGGAAACAACTGAAACTCCCTCCTACCATGCATCTATAGATAGCGGAAGTTGTATAGCAGAAGTCAAAGGGGGACATGAGGGAATTCCTCATGAAGCTCAATGAAAGGTTAACTAATATTGAGCAGGAATTGGAGATAGCGCTAAAGGAAAAGTAGGGAGAGTCAACCTCCCAGCCACCTGAAGTAATCCCTATAGTCATAACTGCCCCTTCCATAGTTGTAACAAAATTTCCTCCCATTGTTCCAGTAGCCACAGCAGAAATAACTACAGGTACATCAACAGCAACAACAACAATAGAAGCCGGCAGCAGCACTAGCATGATCACAAAGGAATTTATAAAATCCATGGAGGAATTAAAAATCCAAGTATCTGAATTGAAACTGGTCAAGGAACAATTGGAAAAACTAGAAAAAAGCTATGAAAAATCCAAGATGATTGTGGCAGAGAGGACAAGGGAGGTTAAAGCATTAGAGAACAAGGTGAGAGCATTGGAAAAGGATCTCTCTTTGGATAGTCCTCTGGGAGAAATCAAAGGAATTTTGTGGGCCAACATCAATCAATCCCGTAGTAATATGTGGAGATCTATCCAGGTCATTTATGAACAGATTGACTTGATAGTAGCAACCCAAGTGGAGATTCAAAAGAACAAAGCTTTATTGGGATAGATGCTTGAACAAGCTAACCGGATAATACACTTTTTGAACACCGAGACCAGTGAAGAACTGCAAGCACTAGAAATCACAGACAGAACAGGAACCACTATGGAGATCAAAAGAGTTCTAACCAAGAGAACTCTGATGCAAAATTTGGAAAGGAGGTGCCATGACATGCAGGTGGAGATTAATTCCTTCACAGAAAGATTTGCAGTTTTGCAGAATATGGGTCCACCCAGTCTTTTAACAGATAATGATCGGCTGATGAGACACATAGATTATGTACATATATTGAATACATATGCTTCTGATCAAGTTAATGCATCATCAAGTACTTCAGGAGAGAAGGCACTTCCATTTGGCCAAACCCTCTACAACAATTTGGAAAATTTATTCTATATTGAGCATGAAGTGAGACATCTATTCACCCTCTAGCCCAATTTCTTCAGGTACACAGAAACTGATGAAACTTTGAGAAAGTTGTAGACACATAAACTACCAGAACCAGACTGGTGGCAAGAGATGTTAGGAACCTTATGAGCTTATCTTTGGTATCTTTGGTATCTTTGGTAAAGTAAGATTTTGGGTCATCTACCATAAATGCAGAACAGGGATGAGTCAGGATCAGACAGGTAAAAGAGTATCAAATCAGAGTTCAAATATCCGACCGAGAGGGGGCAGACAGTATAGAGTATCCATGGAAACTAGTTGTATACTGACTCACAAAGTTTTCCTCTAGAACATATGACAAAGACGAAGCTGCCAACACAACATCATTTATTTCTTCCCTGTTTTCAAGACTACGTGTCTCTATCCTTTGTAAAAAAATGATGAATCATCACTAGATATTATCTCTGTGAGATATTTTCTGGGATATTTTGTGAGTTATTTTGTATAAATACCCCCCTTAATGAAGTATTTGGAGTTGGTGAACCATTCTTAAACTTTGCTTTAATACTAAAGTTTTGGAATACAAAAGCTTTTGGAATCAACTGTTGCTGGACTCACTGGATATAGAATTGATGCAAAGGACTTGTCACAGAATTCTTGAATCAACTAGTGGACCAATAAGTCCCTTTATCTTCTGTTTTGTAACTTTTCTAGTTTCATTATATCACCTGTGTTTCATAATCTAAGTGATAATGATAAAAACTAATTCAGAATTTGCTTGACTGCACTCTATGTTTCATTCATTATTATTCTCTGTGTTTTCTTTAGGATTAGTATAAATAGTGTAACTCTTAATTGCTCCTATTTTCTAATTCTATCATATTGGCTATTTGCTAGGGAATTCTTAACTTCTCCTTGGTAGTAATCATCGACTTCCCCTCTTTGAATATGCTGAAGGATTCTTAACTACACTTCAGCCATTTTAAACCCATTCCATCTAACACAAATCTTTTTTTGCTCCCTATTTGACTACCTTGCTCTGTGAAACCATCCTCTGTTATGAAACCAAATCCAAAAATCCCTCCCCATTGACTCCATTAGCCCAACGGACTGAACTTCTAAGGTTTGCACCTCTGTTCTATTGAATCTCACCATCCAAAAATCAAACAAAACCCCTGAACATAATAACTAGCCTAATACTGTTCAAAACAAAGTTAATGCATAAAGAGAGAGGCCTCTTTGGATGCAGATTGGCTAGAATTTGTGTCTAAAAGATTTGTCTGTGGTTACCTCAGTTGTATTCCATTTCTTACAACTTTTGGGAACAACCTGAGTGATAAAAAGAACAACTGACCAAGGTGAAGATTGGGAAGACAAAAAAATTTGGTTATGGGTCTATCTTGATTTCCTCTTCCTTGGAGAGAATCATGCTTATGCATCCACAACATATTTCTCTAGAAGTACCTGGACCTAGGGACCCTTAGATGCAGAGGTGGGCAGATCTTATGGCTAGGCATGCTGGCTAGTAATCGATCTCATTTTCCTCCGCTTTCTTTGAGTGGCTTTACCATCAAGAGATGGTTTTCTCAGAATATCCATGTTGGGATGGACTTCCGTGGTGATCCGGATCTGGTACTTCCAGTTGGGGCGTAGTGGAGCACTATTAGTAAATTGATTTGACCATGTTGTTTTTGTTTTTAAAGTTTTTACTTTACTTATGTTTCTTGATTATTACCAAGACTAAATGAACTTTTATATGTATGCAGATGTTGGATTCATTCGACCTGTGGTACACTTATGAGAGGTAGATGCACCAATTCAGAGAGCTGTTGGGAGGGAAGTTCTTAGAGATTTGGACATAGCGGAGACCTTCTCAGCTGCATGATAACATAGAGCATTTAATCCTTGGTATTCTGGATGTCTAGATTGAGGAGTTACCCATGAGATTGAAACACCATACCATTGGCATACCGATTCGTTGGATGAGACTGTTGCGTATGATAGCACAAGCTGTGACCTATTATCATCAACATCACTAGTCTATTGAGATATTTTCTGCATTCATTTTTGAGTTTTTGGGTCAAATGACCGATTTTGTCTTGGACACAAACTATTTGTAAAAACTTATATACAACTATCTATTTGACTTTCAAAGTCTTATGGTGGTTAAGTGATGAAATGATGATGTGATTTGAAAATGCTTTCTTTACATATGTTGCAAATGTCTATTTAGCACATAGTTTGCTAGAGAGTTAGTCAATGTGTTTAAATTTCTGGGAATATGTTGATATTGAATAAATTCAAAATGTCTTTTGCAAATTCGAACTCTAAGCAACATGTGATGAATTACTGGGTTTCAGATGGAATAGACACCAGTAACATTTATTATGACCAATTTTGAATCTATCCTAACAATGATTCATCATATGCCATGTGAAATGGCATCAGAGAGGAGTTCAATCAACATGCTATACTAAGTGATATTGTTTGTCGATTGACCAATATATATCCCTCTGAAATTCACTAACTCGCCGCTTGGAGCGAAAATGGCCCATGTTGTAGAAGATAGGTTCTGTGTACTATGACTAGTTATGTTTGCATACCCAAAAAATGGTTCCAAAAAGTTAGACATCTGCAACAAGTGTGAACTAGATTACCTAACCAAATCAAAATTCTAAAAGAAAACTATCACACAAAAATGCAATCAAATCATATGTACAATGATTTTTACTACACTTAATTAAGCATAGTAACGTTTAAGATACAACCCATTTCGAAGCTGCGACAATGGAATCCCATCATAATCGACTAACTCATACGCTCCTTTTGCCAACACACATTTAAAAATATAAGGGCTCATCCATAAAGGTTCAAACTTCCCTGCTCCTAGTTTTTCAGAATCCTGACTCTAAAGCAAGACCAAGTCCCCTTCTAAGAAGACACAAGGCATAACATTCTTCTCATATTGTGCCTTGATGTGTTTCTTATGTGCCTCGTTAACTAATGTGGCATCATGACGGGTTTCATCCAGATGTATTAATTCCAAGAAACGCGCTTCTTCTTCAGAAGTATCGGGTAGCATGTCAATTGCAAGTTTGAAGGATGAGATTTCAGATTGGATTGGTAAGACTACTTCCAAATCATACACCAACTGAAAAGGCATAACTAGTCACATTTCTCACTGAGGTTCGATATTCCCATAGAGCCAAGTACAGGATTAAATGCCAATTCCATTTATGGACTCCAATCATTCTTTGAAACATGCACTTAAGGACTTTGTTGATTGCCTCAACTTGTCTGTTAGTTTGTGGGTAGTATGGAGTAAACCTATCATGCAACAGTCCTAATTTGGTAGTTAATTCGATCATCATGTGATTGTGAAAATGTGATGTATGATCTGTAATTATAGCTTATGGCACACCAACCCTAGAAACCACATGGTTAAAAAAAAAGTGAGCAGTCATTTCGCCACTTTTGTTCAATGTAGGCATCACCTTAGCCCATTTTGTAAAATAGTCAACAACGACTATAATATACCCATGCCTCCCAAGGCAAGGTGGTGCTACATGTCATAAAATCAATGTCCCATTTTTCGAATGGGCCAACAGAAACAACTGGATGCAGTGGTGTAGGTGGTAATCTATTTTTACGATAAAAAATATAACAAGCGTGGTACCTTCTGATGGCAAAATGCAATCTTTGAATATAGATGGCCAGAAGTAACTAGATCATAGAATTTTTTGTTTAGTTGCATAACAAGATAAATGCCCCCCACAAGCACCTAAATGAGATTCATCAAATCTTTCTCGGTCTTCGATGAGTAAGGCACCTACATAAGATCGCATTGACACCACGACGATAAAGTGTATCACCAATGATTAGATAATCTTTGGCTTGGTATCGAGTACGTCGTTGTTCAGAGTGAGAGGTATTAGGCCGAAAAGCTTGGGTCTAGAGATAGATCAGTATATCTCCATACCATGGATCACTTAACAAAATCAGAAACAAAGAATCATCCAAGATTGATGCTTTTGATGTTAAATCACTGGAGGATGAGGAAAGATCACAAAGTAGCTTAGAAAAGATGAGAGATTTCTTTGATTGGGATTTGATGAACTCCAAATCAAACCCTTACAAGATAACTATCCATTTGGAATATTTTCCCCTCGGCAACTCACATGACAAGATGTATGTCATAGGGTTGAAATCTGATACAATGGTAGTTTTTCGAAGGAGGATGTAATGACGAAATCTCTACACAGCTTGAACGGTTGCCAAGCCTAAATTTTCAACAAATGAATATTTACTTTCTGTATCATTGAGATTGCGACTCAAATAATATATAGGATGTTCGATTCTACTTTCCCCTTGAACTAAAACCATACCAATGGTTGTATCTGCAGCTATGAGATACAGGTAAAAGTCTTTTTGATAGTTTGGGGCATACATTAATGATGCTTTAATCAAGGAATCTTTGAGAGCATCAAAAGAAGCTTGCGCAACTTGGTCCCAATGGAAGGGTACCACTTTCTTCAATAGACATGTGTAACCTTTAGCTAATTCAACATAGTTTGGAATGAATCTCCTCAAAAAGTTTGCCTTCCCTTCAAGTCTCTGTATCTGCAACAAATTTGAAGGTGGAGGCATGTCAATAATTGCCTGAACCTTATAGGATCGAGTCGAATTCCATTTTTCAAAACTATGAAGCTGAGCAATCAACCAGAGCCAACACAAAACACACAATTATGCGGATTGAGTCTTATTTTGTAGTGTCGACAACATAAAAATATTGCTCTCAAATGTTGCGGGTGATTAGTCCATTTTCGCGAATAAGTAAGAAAATCATCAAGATAGAGTTGAAAAATTTGTTTGATGTCATGGAAGTCATAATTCATTGCCCTTTGAAATGTAGCCCCTGCATTTTCTAAAACAAAGGGTAGCTATCGATATGTGAATGTGCCCCACGGACATATAAAGGAAGTTTTTGATTGGTCTTGTGGGTGGATATTGATTTGATTGCAGCTAGAAAATCCATCCATGAATGAAAGTATTTCGCATTCGGCACATTCATCAATAATCTGGTCGATAAAAGGTGTAGGATAGTTGTCCTTTGGAAATTCTTGGTTTACATCCCTTTAATCGATGCACACTCGAATTGTCCCTTGTTTTTTCATCACTAGAACAATATTAGACACCCAATCAGTAAGAGGTATAGGGAAAATGAAGCCAACACGCAAAAGTTTTTCAACCTTTGCTTTAATGATAGCGGCTTTCTTAGGATGAATAGGGCAAAGTCATTGTCGTATTGGTTTGACATTAGGGTACATTTTAATCTCATGTTCAACAATGCTTGAGCCAATGCCTAGCATCTCCTCATAAGACCATGCAAAGACATCTCGAAATTCATGGAAAAGAGCACAGTAACTATCTAGCTCCAATGGAGAACAAGATTTTCGAACATGAATTGGTCAAAATGTTTATAGAAATTGTTTCTTCTATGTTGGACAGATTACACTAAGAATCTACAGTATTTATAGAATTCGATAAAAAATTAACGATTGATAGGTGATGGAGTTCATTTGAATTATCTTCATTGTCATCTTGAAGGTGGGAATGATGATGATAATCTTCCCACGACATCTCTCTTATCATCATTGATTGGACACTTCCTTCATCTATAGAATGTATACGTGAAAAAGGATCTAAAGAGGTGCCATATTCTAAAGACCTATCTACCCATGCAATTGTTAAGTGCAGATTATGGTTATCCGCACAAGCCCAATAGATTGATTGCATATTTGGTGTTTGCTAATAGTGCTGGTAACTGTGGCGTATATGCCACATGGTTAAAAACCAAAAGATTTGAATCCGTAGGATCTATTCCACCTATTGCAAACAATAAAGCTTGTTTTTGGGAGGGACAGTTTTGCAACACCTTAAGTGTTGACATAGCAGAAGGTGATTGAGCCAGATCTTTCATTATATTATAATTTTGAGCTGCTCGAGCATGAGGATTGAATGTTGATTTGTGTACAACTCCCTTTGGTGGCTTTATTGATAATTCAAGTACAATTGATGGAACAACTTCTGATGAAGTCGAGTTCGAAGTACTATCTTGATTAGTAGCCTGTTTATTTGATGATGACAGATTTCCATAGTATTTATTCCTTGTTGACACAAAAACATAGTTTTGTGGATTTGCGATAGAAAACATGAGTACTTGGGATGTGGAAGCATTATTGGTTGCAACCAAATGTGTTTCTGGGGTTGGAAATGAATCTGTTAACACTGCTGAGATATTCAAAGTCTTTAGAAGTTTAGAGACCTCAGATCAATGTGGACAATCTCTTGTATAATGCTCGTCATTACATATCAGACATGGATAACAAGGTTTCCTAGCCACAGTAGGTGATTCAGATGATTTCTCAGGAGTGGAATTTTCCTATTTCTTTTTGTTATTCTTCCCCTTTTTCTTACCTCCTGGTTTCTTTGGATTCTTTCCTTTGTCATATGACACGACATTAATCTCTGAGGAAAGAGTGTTTTCTGATGGATTTGCATTTTGATTGGAAATAGCAAGAGTTTGACTAGATAGTCCTCTTTCAATCTGTGTGCTTGAAGAACTAATCACGACGTCACCAGCATGAGAGTCCCTACTCGATTTTGGAGGTGGTGGAATAACGAGGGCTGGTCTAGGTGCATCGGGAATTTTATCATAGAGCATGCCTGATTATGTGTAAATTAAATCCAAATATTGGGCATGAGCGATAACTTGCTCCTCTTTGACAACTCCTCCTTTTGCCATATCCTCGGTGATTGATGGCAACAAGGAATTTATGAAACACTTAGCTAAAACTTGATCGGGAACATACATCTTAACCATTCGAAAATGACACCACCACTCATGAATATGATCTGATATATGGGTGCAGGTAGTCTATTTAAAGTTGGTCAAGAGTTCTATTCCAGTCTCATACCTGATAGGTAATTGGAAGTGGGTCAAAACGGTAGTGGCTAAAATGGTGAAGTTATCAAAAGAAGCTCTTGGTAATTCAATATACCATTTAGCAGTTGGACTAGTAAGTGTTCTTTGGAAAAGATGAAGTCTGGTCGAATCATCATTTAAAGTATTGGATGAACACCATAAATGAAAGGTAATAACATGATTCGATGGGTCTTCTCCTAGATTTCCATTAAACTTTGGAATATCAGACGATAACTTATGAGGAATCACTAGCCACCAAGGCGCATATGCAATTGGATCATTAGTGTGTCGGTTTAAATCTAGTAATTTTAGAGTTGCTACGAATGGTAATTGTCGATTCAAGTCAAGTGGAGCATACCCAGGATAAGATGGAATCACCTATGCAATAGGTTTTTTCATACTAGCATAAGGCATTTGCATTTGGTAACCTTGGTAAGGTTGTTGGACAAAACCAATATAAAGTGGTTGTTGATAACCAGATTGAAATTGTGGTTGCCCATAACCTACAAAGCCTTGTTGCCCAGGTCATTGGTAAGCTTGATATTGACCAAAAACAGTTTGAGCTTATGAACCAAGTCCAAACTGGGGTTGGGACTGGTGGAATTGAGGTTGTTGGAATTGTGATAGCCACGGTTGTTGAACCAATTGTTGTTTCCCAGTAATGAAGGATTGACCAAGTTGTGGATCAACTATACCAGTGTATGCCTGGGTCATTTTGGATAAAGGTATACTAACCTGAGGTTGGTTTTTAGCTCTAGAAACAATTCGGTGTTGTATAACAACTTGAGAAACTTGAACCTGTTTCCTTGAAACTTGTGGTTGCAAGGAAGAAGGATCAGTTTGTACCAGTTGAGATATAACATATTGAGCTTGTGATTGTGGCACAATAATAACAACAGGCGTAGTAGGAATATTTGACATGGTTCTCATTGGTTGAGTTGGATACACAAGTCTTGGTTGGTCTGCGATTACTGGTTGCATTGACAAACTGTAACTCTAGTTTGACTTTAATACTGTGGGAATTTTCCATATGGTTGTCCCCTGGAAACAAGAGGAAATGGTGAATAAGCATATTGCTCTCCATATGGTGGCAATCGATTATTTAATGGATACACCAGTCTTTGATGAATAGATTGCCCAAATTGATACTGATGTGTAGGATCAAATTGTTGAGTTCCCATTTGATAAAAACCAGCTAAAATTCTGGATGACTTTATTGGTGTTGACCATGGTGCAGAAGCAACCCTTGAGTGGGTTCCAGATAATGATTGGTAAGCAACTGGGATGGATGATTCACCATATAGGTGTGACTCAGGTGTGGTAGAAAACATCAAGGGAGTGACAACAAAAGATTCTGTTGCAGCTGCATCAAATGATACAGTCTTGGATGTTGACGGTTGTTCAGCCATAGTTAAGTAGCCCAAAATCTATCGTAAAGATTCGACGATAACTTTCAAGGAAGTAGGATCAGATGAAGAAAAGTAATCAGATGTAGTAGGATAAAGATTAATCCTAGTTCCAAAGTGAAACAGGGTGCCAGGTGTGGAATCCTCTACTATTTCTTCTATGGCAACCAAATCTGGTGGAAGAGGTTGACTTTCAGGTCCGTAAAAGATTTCTGGTGTTGATGAAAGTGTAGTTTCTATAGTGACTGATGTTGAAGGGGTAAAAAATTCTAAATGTTGAAATTCGAAGTCCAGATGTTCTGGTAAATGAACAACAATTTCAAATGGAGGTTCCTGAACAACTTCCAGTTCAGATGTAACTTCTATTTGAACTGAGATAGATTCTAAAGCAACTCTTCATGGAGCTATTTCAAGTTCAAAAGAACTTCCTGGTTGAAAATTTTCAAATTGAAGATCAACTTGTTGTTGGACAACCTCGGTTACTGTTACACTAGGATCAGTACTAATGTCCTAGGTAACTGTTATGAAACCAACTCACAAAAGGATAGAAAATATAGATCAACGCCTTAGAATTTAGCGTCTTCGACGGGGCAACCTCCTTTACATTACACAAATGAATGATTCTTTGATGATTCAAATGACAAAACCTCCTTTCTATATATAGGAGTCTAAGGAGTCACAATATAACCCAACCAACCTAACAAT
>APFE030631401.1:0-12302 GCA_000404065.3 Pinus taeda | reverse complement strand
AAGTATATTGAGAAAATACTTTTGAGGTTTGGTATGAATAATGTGAAGCCTGTTTCAATCCCTTTAGCTTCCCATTTTAAGCTTTCTTCGAGTTTATGTCCTAATACAGATGGAGAAAAGGATTATATGTCTCGAATTCCATATGCCAATGTAGTAGGGTGTTTAATGTATGCGATGGTTTGTACTCGACCAGATATTTCACATGCAGTTGGGGATGTCAACAGGTATATGGTAAATCCTTGTAAAGAACACTAGTCAACAGTGAATTGGGTGCTTCGGTATTTGAGAGGCACAAGTAGTTATTGTATCACTTACAATAAGAGAAGTGAATTTGTTTGCGGATATGTTGATTTTGATTTTGCAAGTGATTTGGATAAGAGAAGGTCAAATTCAGGGTATGTCTTTACTCTTGCAGGTGGAGCTATCAGCTGGATGTCAAAGCTACAGAACATTGTTGCTTTATCCACTACTGAAGCATAATCCATTGCTGCTTCTCATGCTTGCAAAGAAGCGATTTGGTTGAAAGGTTTGTTTGGTGAATTTGGTAGGTTGTAGGACAGCATCAACTTATTTTGTGACAGTCAAAGTGCAATACATTTGGCTAAGAATCTGGCCTATCATAGTAAATCAAAGCATATACTGATCAAGTAAGACAGGTTATCACTGAAAGGGGAGTCTCTTTTGAAAAGGTGCATATAAAGGAGAATTGTGCAGACATGTTCACGAAACCATTTTTGTTAGAGAAGCTACGTTGGTGTTTGGCTTCTCTTGGCTTGCAGAAAAGATAAAATAATAAACAAACAGGGTATCAGGCTAATTGTTGTCAAGGTGGAGATTGTTGAGATTTTTTGTTTCATATATTAGGCAAAAATCTCTAATGTATGATAACAATAGGAATTTGTTGCTAGATTAGCTCCAGGTTTTTGGGAGAGAGTTAATGCATCCTATATTTGTTGTGAGAGGATTTATGAGGCAGTTAGATTCTCTTAGCTATAAAACAAGTATCCATATGGATTGTTTGAGAGAGAGTTTGTGAGGAAATTGATTATTTTGTAATCTCCTGTTTCATAATAAAGATTACCGATGCCTATGTTTGGTGGACGTAGCCCAGATTGGTTGGGTGAACCACGTTAATCTACTGTGTCTTCTGTGCATGATTTAATAGCTATGTATATTATTTTGTTTGTTGCACATCGTTGGCTCTAACAGAAACGATCATACAAAAACGTTGTATATATGACAACATTTCATAAAACATTGAATGAAGTGAGCTGTGAGTTAATTTGCTTAGTTTTAGCAGTGGTATGTGCGCTGAGTATTTAACCTTGCATGTGGGGTGAAAGTTTATATGCATTGGGATGAAATGTTTTTTGAGCTACCAACGTTGAATACTGCTAGGCATTATATAAATTTCGGTCAAAATTTTCTAAAGATTAGAATTATGTGCATAAGATATCGTGACATCGTCAATGCAGAAGACTGATATATAGACTAATCAGATTGAGAGCAGTGTTGGGTGTATTTTATATAAACTAGCATTTGCACCAGATGTTGCAAAGGAAACACCGTAAGGCATAAATTGAGGAACAATAGCGACATGTGAATGAGCATTGAAAGTAAGGATTTATAGAAAAGATTGAAAGCAAAGGTGGAATATTGAGGAACAATAGCGACATGTGAATGGGCATTGTAAGTAAGGATTTATAGAAAAGATTGAAATCAAGAGTGGAAGATTGAGTTACAGTTGCAACTATATCCTTGAGTTACTTGTGAGTATTCCGAATATGGATATTTTGTAAATAGAAATAGTCTCATGTAGAGGTTATCCATTATCCATGTAGTTGCTATAGTTTATGCGAACATGTTATGGTCTGATATTTTAAGGTTTATTGTTTTTAATTTTAAAACAAGTTTGAAAGACACAAGATTGCAAACATATGATATTTTTCTTCATTTATGCTATTTTTCCACATGCCACCTATATATAATATATATATATATATATATATATATATATATCTTATATATATATATTATATATATATATATATTATATATATATATATGAAATTACAACAAAATAGTTAATATAATATATTTTGAAATTTACATAAACTTAAATTAAATGTTAAAAATGTGTATAGTTACAAAATTAAAATATAAAAAAATTATTACAAAATTATTGACATTGGAACTTTCAAAAATAAAAAACCAATCCCTAGAAACAAACTAGTTTCTTTTGAAATTTCATAAACTTAAATTAAAATGTTAAAAATGTATAGTTAAAAAAATTAAATATAAAAAATTATTACAAAATTTATGACAATGGAAACTTTCAAAATAAAAAACCAATCCTTAGAAACAAAAACCAGTTTCTTGTTTAAAGTTATACACATCCAAACTTATAAACCAATTTAACTCTAAGGCTATGCACATTCAAAATTCTTCAATATATAATGAATTAAAACTCATAAAACTAATAAAAAAATTTCTAACGATCTCTCAAAAGTAAGTATGTTAATAATTCACGTGTGTCAGCCAATTAAGAAGGGGTCATCCAATTCCAAATAATAGAACATTTTGTGACATTCACAACATATGTATGCTGAGAAGTGAGTCAAACAGACACTGCCTGTTGTTCTTTTAAACCCACCCTGGAATGGGTCGATCTCCTGGTATGTGGCGCTTCAGAAATTTCCGAAAATGATTTCATGGTGCCCAAACCAGAATGCAATGAGAATCAAACTGGGGTAAATCCCAGCGTGAAAGTATCCTAAATAAAATTGGGTAAAAGTATCCTACATAAAATTGTTAGAACATTAAATAAATTCAAATCTATCAGATCAATCATAACATAGTACAACACAATCCATTAACTAATTATTTGTCTAAATCAAGAATCTAATTATTTGTCTAAATCAAATACATCCTTACTGCAAAAATTAAATTTGATTAATACTAATGAAAAATTATACCCATCCTATAATCCAATGAACATTAATTGCTGCCACAGACATTAGGTCCCTTGGTTGCAAAAATTGGCTGTGCCCTATCACTGGGAAAAGATTAATTTCTTAAATTATTAAACCCACAAAAAAAATAACCAGCCTTCGTAAGAAAGATCAATTATCTCCCATGGAGGAATTATAATTTGGATCATAAATTCCACCATGACAGAGGAAATAGTCATGGGAAAAGATTAATTTCTTAAATTATTAAACCCACAAAAAAAAATAACCAGCCTTCGTAAGAAAGATCAATTATCTCCCATGGAGGAATTATAATTTGGATCATAAATTCCGCCATGACAGAGGAAACAATCTATTTCATCAGAGCCCATATTTTTCCATGAAAGAGGAAACAATCTTTTTCATCGGAGCCCAAAACTGTTGGCCTAAAAGCTCAAACCCCATGGCGCCATTCATGGTTTTTCCTCTAAATGGTCCTTCATTGATCTCCAAATCGCCAGAGAGAATATCAGGCTTGCAATCACAGTAACTGTGAAGGATGTTATTGTTATTTTAAAATTCCCCATTGTTTTTTAAAGCCTCGAATAGTCTGATATCCTAGTATATGGCGCTTCAGTGATTTTTGAAAATGACTCTACATGCCTGAAATCACATGTTGGTAGACATTGATACAATTGTTGTACACCATTTTGAGGCAAGAAGTTTTCCCAACTCCCGCCATGTCTTATACTCCAACTATGCGAACTTGGGGTTCAATAAGCCATTCTTGTACCTGTCTTTGAGCAGAAGTTATGCTAGAACCATCAAACCCAGAGGTCAGCACATCTTGAAGCAATGCCTTTTGCGGTGCTGATTTGGCAATCTACTGAGCATTAACAATTGCTGACAAATCATCTCTAAGGTGTTGATAGAGGTTATCGAAACTTACCTTCCATTCTCGTATTTGTTTTGAGAGTCTCACCGGCTTGCACACGAGACATTCAAGATACTGTTTCCATCCCGCAGATGGATGAAGTAGGCTTTGCGCTTCTGTAAGAGATCTTTGCAGCTCTTCCAAAACATCCTTCACAGTCTGTGGGGGAATTCTCTATTGGTCCTGGAAGATGGTGCTGATATCTTGTACAAGTTTGTCCATTTGCTTCAAATCAGCTTGTAGAATCTCACGGTTTTCCTCTTTCTGAATAACATCTTTCATAAGTTGAATCACTGGATCGAAGACAAAATTGCTGATTGTGGTGGTCGCAACTCCGGTTAAAATTTCCATGGCTTTATAGCTTTCTTGATGTTCTTGCGGTAGGAGAAGAGTAGACTTTCTTGATGTTCTTGCTGTAGGAACAGAGCAGAGTAGACTTTCTTGATGTTCTTGCTATAGGAGCAAAGCAGAGCCGGAACAAAGCTACCAGAGGCAAGAGATGGATTTAGCTGAAGTATGCAATACCACTTCGCAACCAATTTGTAACTGTTCCCAATGCATTTGTAACTATTTTGATCGAACGGTTGAAGTTTTTGTAATTGTCTAACATTTAATCATAGGGTGCACAAAGATGACACGTAGCCAAAAAGGGGAGTGGATTTTAGAGGGAACGCCTTATGGCGTAATTATAACATCGATGTCCATATAACCAAAATAGCATTGTGTGCAATCTTGTTGCACGAAAAAAACACCAACAAAGAGACTCTAAATGACCTCTATAGTCCAAAACAAAATCATGCTACAACAAATATCTAGATATCATTAAAATCATAGGTTATAATGCGATCCTCATCATTACTATCAACCTTTAAACATTAAAATAAGATTGAAAAAACTTAGCATATCAAATCAAGATTTTGTTTGAATGATGGGTTCTTTTCTACTAAGTGCCATGATAGAGGAGTTTAACAATCAATACCATCAATATCGAAGTACATAGATGGAGATTTTGAATGAGAGTTAAAATTATACTTTCTCATACCAAATCCAATGAGGTTGAAACCACTTGGAAACATCCTGGAACAATTAATGGTAATGTTAAAAAATAAGTAAAACAATGATTATGAAAGATAAAGTAGAATGTCACTTTACAATACCATTAATTACATAGCATTAGTAGGGTCCTAGGGTTGAATATTAAGCTTCCCCACTCACAAATTATTGCTTCTAGGAGAAATTCAGGGGATACACTGAGAACCTTTTGACCAGAGATTCCTAAAAGCACCCATTTGGGGGAAACAAGTTGCCCACATTGGAGAAAAGTTCCCCCTTGTGCCCTCCCGAGTTTCCCCAAAAGGGAGATGTGGAAATGTTCCCAGGAAGTAGACCCCATCCTAGGGATGTGACCCCATGAAACATTGACATATGTCCAATGACAATTAAACCTATCTCAGTATAAAATCCAACAAAAAATATCAAAACATTAAAGTTTGTAATGAATTACCAAATTAAAATTGGTTCTTTACAAAATTAATTAGCAAACACATCACATGAATGTAGTCTAACCATTTTAGGCTGTCTTTTTTTCTAAATATATTTCTAATCAATTTATCCAAAATTACACTCAAATATAAATACTAAAACTATATTAGTGTATATAAAAACAAAAACAAAAAAGTTAGGGAACATTTGATATGGGTCTTTATTCACAATCTAGAGATAATATTTATTTCCAAAATAGTTATGCTTTTCTAATGAATTTATCTCAAATTAATTGATTTAAAAAAATATCATATCAACATGTGTCATATTCTGCATGTGGTATTGATAAGAAATAGTATTAACCCCATAGTATTGTAACAAAAGCTAACTGTAAAGAATATTATTCAACTCATATATTAATTATTTCTATAATAATAAATAATTTAAAATAAAAATAATTTAATCAATTTTTATGATTTTTTAAATATAGACAATATGAGATGTATCATAAATTGTTTTGATACTTATTATAGATTAACATCTCATAAATTGTTTTGATACTTATTATAGATTAATGCTAATATGCATTTACAAACCATTTAATTTATATGACCATACTAGTTATTTTGAAAATAAAAATAAAATGGATTTTCTCATAAAATAAATCATTTTTATTCATTTTCTTTGTAAATCAATGACACTAAGTAGTTTCAAGATGAAGATAAGGTGGATCTTCCTATAAAATAAACCCTTTAATTCATTGTCTTCAATATTTAAACTCTCTTTCTAGGTTGTGATGTATTCATACCATGTAAATATGATCATCATATGCGAGTGTTCCACAAAGACTAATGGCCTTTCTATGGCTGTAGGTTAACTAGCCAGAGGAATTGCCCAGAAAGTTATGGAAATTCCAGTAATATTTAGAGAAAAACCGACAAAGATTTTTGTAAATCCAAGTTATAGTTATTAAACTTCAAAATTTTAGGTGTTTTAAACATTTTTGATGGTGCTGAATCCATTTCACCCATTAAAAACACCATTCAAACACTGCCTCTACAAAATCTTTTGAAATTCTTTTACCCAGATTCTCGCCACTTTTGATCGTCAAGGCAATTCTTCCACCTCAATAAAAGATTCCCTTTCTATGTGGTAGCCACCCCATCACACATAAAAAGTAACACAAAAAGCCCTATTCGATATAAAGCACAAACCACAAAATAACATCTTTTAAATTATCTATTTTGTCATCTTTACTCTGCTTCTATTCCTATTTATTAGTCATTGTTGTAAGAAGCACAAAATAACATCTTTTAAATGATCTATTTTGTCATATTTACTCTGCTTCTATTCTTATTTATTGGTCATTGTTGTCAATATATTGGCGTGAAGATGCGTATTTCAGTTTTAAGATTTCTATGATCAGTGTAATCGGTATGCGTATTTCAGTTTTAAGATTTCTATGATCATTGTAGTCGGTATTACAGTATGAATATGCTCTTAGAGTTGTCGCATCAATTTATGCATAGACATTTTGGACCAAACAAATGTGGTCCACCATCAAAAGGAGATAATTGTTTTGATCCTGGTCGGCCATCAAAAGGAGATAACTATTATGACAAAAAGGAGATAACGGTTATGATTAGCCATTGTTTCAAAAAGTGTGAAAAGATAACTATTATGATTATCAATTGTTTGAAAAAGTGTAAACAAAGGTCAATAAAAATAAAAATGTTAAATTGAAAGAATTGTATTTTGGCTTAAAATAAAACCCATTATCTCAAAAAAAGTGTAAAAAGAGGTCGATAAGAATTTAAATTGAAAGAATTATATTTTAGTTTAAAATAATAAATGTTATAATATCATTTAAAACAAAAAGAATTTAAATTGAAAGAATTGTATTTAGTTTAAAATAATAAATGTTATAGTGTCATTTAAAATCAAATCAATCAATTGATTTAAAAATAAATCTATAATCAAATTTAGAAATTATTTTTTTTATTTTTTCAATTATTTTATATAATTAATGCAATCATTCTAAATATTTTTTTTATATTTATATGTTGATTATAAAAATTATTATTTTTTTTTTTTTTCAGTTATTATATAATAAAATCTATAAATATTTAATAAACTTTTTTATATAATAAAATCCAATCAATCATTCAAAATAACTTTTATATTTATATGTTACTAAACTTTTATATTTATATGTTAATAAAGAACTTTTATATTATATGTTTAATTAAAAATAAAAAAATCTATTGATTTGAAAAATTCTGAAACCACTGAAAATTAAAATTATTCCAAACCAATTCAAATCCAATTATTCCAAATAAATAAATTTATTTAAAATATAAAAAAATTATATAAGATGAATACAAGGATAATAAAATTATAACAACAATAATGGGATATTAAAAAGAAGCTTATAACACAAATAATGAAATATTATATATGGATGACGAAACAATAATATGATTCTTTAAATGGGTATCAAGCTCGATGAATGCTGAAAATTCTGGATTGTAATTCATAAAACTTAGTGTATTAATAGCTTAAAAAGCTGATTATTTATTTTAATGAACAATAAAAATGAAGACGAAGGAAAGAACCAGAATTTGTCTAGAAAAGACACATCCCTTGAGAAAAAGCAATGGCAATGACATAAATCACGTATCACCTATTAGATAAAATGGGTGATAGACAGTAGATGGATCGTATAAGGAAAAAGGCCCTGGTAGATCAAATTGAAAACTCTGTAAACTTTAAAAATATGTATGAATACAGAAAAGTAACAAACTGCAAAAACCGTAAATAGTTTCCCATATTAAACATATAGTTACTGAATGCAAGCAAAGAAAATGGGAGAGATTAAACATATAACTCCTGAGAGGAAAGAAAATGTGAGAAATTCCATAATTGCAAATTCCCAGAGGCTCAAATAATCGAAGTCTCATCTACAAAGTCTCAGATTCAGATTCATTTCATATAACTAATAAATATTTAATAAACAGTATTAGTTGGCTAATTCCCAACAGCCCCTAAAAAAATCAATAATTATCAAATAAATAAATAAAAATATTTAAAAATAACAGCAATTAAAAAGAAAATTTAAATAACTAACCAATATTTAACAGATAATATATTTTTAATAACTAACAAATAATATTTGTTGGCTAATTCTGAGCCACCTGGGAGGATCTTTGGGAATCCTGCAAATTATATTACACAAAATCCAACCACTCAGAAAACAAAATAAATTCCAGCATTCCACAACTTTACCAAGAAAATCCCAAACCGAAAGATAAAACAGCAAAAGGCAGCAAATGCAAACGAATATTTTAGTGGATCATTTTTATGTCAATTGCAGATTTAAAAAAAATGTAAATGTGTGTTTTACCTTACTATCTTTATCTCAATTACAGAATTCTAAAATAAAAAAATAAAATCCGATGTGGCCATTAAACAGGGTCCCAACCCTTGTGGTAGAATAATCTAGTTACATAGCGGGGTTCGTGTAGACACAGGTGCAAATGGCCGAAAGCGAGGTGACCAAGGAGAGAAGTAGTTACCATGGTAACTCCTCCCATTAGAACCCTCTATCCCAAACTCTCAACAGTTGGAAGAAACCCAAATTCATTAAAATTCCATCCTTACAACTCTCTCGCAAGGGAAAATCCCTATATAAAGAAACTTGACAAAATTAAACAAACACCATGAAATAAACGAGAAATGAGTAATCTTGGAGCAAGGACAATATTTCTTGGTCACAGTGGAAACCGAAAAATTAAAGGCAAGGAGATTGTGGGATTAAAGGCCATCAGGGACTGGCGCAGTGTCGTGTGCAGTGCATAGAACGAACACACTAGCTAGGGTGATTGTGACACAACAACGAGGGCAATTGCGAAGAAGAGTATGCAGACGCTCAAATTCTTGCTTAGGCATAGCACAATTACCTGCAAAAACCCAACGCAACCGTCAGTTAACTGCAAAGAACAAATATAATGGTCATTTGATTCAAATCAACAGACAATTATAACCCAATTGTCAAACAAAGGAACGAAGTGCTCAGATTATGACATAGAGATATTTAGGAAAGTTCTTTTCAGAGGGAACGCCTTACGACGTAAATATTATACTTTTCATTTGTTAAATTTTTATTTTTGCAAATGGCTCGAAATAATAATGTATTAGAGTTACTCAAAACTATCTTACTCATTACCATGATATAATCAACTATTGATACAATGAATTGTGATGATATGGTAAAAGTCAGCAAAATCACTCTCACAGACATTCGAACTTCCTTGCAAGATGCACAAGAAAAGATTGATTTGTTTTTTGCAATTTGAATATCAAATTCAGTAAAATGAGTTACAATAAAAAAAGACAACATTTTGAACTTGTTTTTTTCAGAGTAATCCCATTTTTAAGTCCAAAGTTGACTCTAATTACCAGCCAAAAATTGTTCAGATCACTAAGCCTAGTGCAAGAGCAGATTTGAATGCGGAAGTAGAAATTTAGCTTGCACTTCCCAAGTCCATCATCACACTTTGGGAAGAGGTTGTCAACAACAAGCATAAAACTGGTATTGGATATGAAAATGATGTGTCCTTTCATAATCTAGACTATTACAAGCCAGTCAAATTTCAGAATGCAGGATTTCTTCATGATACTTCACCTTGAGTTGTTCTAGATTCTGGTCATCTTCCACAACAACAACAACAAAATGTTAAATGCCAACATTGTGACCAAGTTGACCATATGAAAGACCATTGTTTTGATCTTCATCCATGTGAGAATTGTCATAAAACCACTCATTCTTCAAAAACACGTCTCTTCCAAGAACAAAGATTCATCTTGGATGGATCACTTCTTGGCAATGGGCTTCAATAGCGAAGAAGATATTTCAGTCATATGTCAGAACTTGTTCTAGAGTATTGAATAGTCTTGCAGTTTATTTTTCTCCATCTTCTCACCTTGTATGTGACAGGGGGGAAGTGATGGTCATGTACAAGCTTCAAAGCCACATCAAGCGAGCCTAAGCCAAAACCTGTCATACCAAACTCAGAGTTGTATCTAGAGACAGAGATGTCCTTGAGCATGCCTTTGGTTGGTGGTTATCCTTAAACCATCTATGCGTGGTTGAGACCTCCCTTTTGAGGTTAAGCTTCTACATCTTCAAAGAATTGGGGACACTTCCTCTAGCAGAAGACTTCAACATCTTGCCAGGAATTGCATTAAGCATTCGAGAGTTGGTGGTCATCCTTAAACCACCACAAGTTATAGACCTCCCTTTTTCAGGTTGAAGGTCTCCCTCTCCGAATTATTAGGGACACTTCCTCTAACAAAATATTTCAACGTCTTGCCATATTTGGAAGAGTTCTAGGAACTGCACTGAGCATTCTAATGTTGGTGGTCATCCTTAAACCACCCCCTTATACCAACATTTTAGAGAGCACATTCAACCTAGTGTTGCCATGCATTTTTGGACATTTTTGTATTACAACTCTCTTGTTGGACTCATACATACCCCTTCGAATTAAGGGGAAGAATGCTGGACACCTAATCCTCTAAGGGTCGGTATGGAATGTGAGTAGTCAAAAGGAGCCAAAAAACCTTGAAATATGGAATCAAACAGTCATGTAAAATGTATTATGAATGTACATCATGTAAATAATAATGTATCTCACAATTATCTTTCACATCTGTTGTTCACATTCTATATGTATTTACCAAATACCATTATATATTTAAATATACAAATACCCCAACTTTTATCTTTCTTAATTATTATTTATTTCTATTTAATTAAATATATCTTTACCATTTATAATATTATATAAATATAAAATACAATTAAAAATATTCATATCAATATTACATTCACCAAATTAGATCCATTTTTCTTTTAATCATTAAATCAAATTATGGAACAATAGCAATTTTAAATTAAATCTATTTTTAATTCAAGAGATATACTCCTCTTTATGTTATATAATATAAGGGAATACAATATAAATAGCATGGGAATATCACCGATCACATAGATGATTTTTCTTTAATCATTAAAAAAAAATTTATGTTATGTGATTGAGGGAAGAGAATGTGGCTGGTAGGCGTGTCGGTCACATTGACATTGTTAAAAAAAATTGTCATTGATTTAAAATAAATATACTTCTATCATGTCCATGACCATTGTTATGACATTTTTATACACGTGATAATTTATTTATTATTTAAAATAATTAAATAATTAAATTACATATTATATAATTATTATATTAAACTAATTCTTCAACATCATTTATGTCAGATTTTTTGATTATATATAATGTTTTTTTAACAATATATAATTTTTTTAATTATACTCAATTTACAAACGTACATGATAATAATAATAATATTAAAAATTAACATTTCGATTTGACAAAGTAATAACCTAACAAAATACAAAATATTGAGGTATATGGCACATCATAGTTATAAAAAGGACGAAGAGGAAGAGAAGCGTGCTCCCTCAACTTCTCCTCCCACTTACGTTATTAATAACCTCTTCCATTTTTGTTATTAAATTGTCTCTTCACCCCTCCCAACTTGGTCGAAATTGAGGAGCAATATCGTGACAAATGCAATTCCAAATGGAATCTGACATATTGACGAGGAAATGTGGGTCGAACACCTTCCCGGAACCTTCATACATCGCTACCACTATTTATTAAAACAGAAAAAACAAGACTATTAGATTGAAGGGTTGTTTCCGCTGAGTTTCATAGCAACTTACTCCAATAAAACAAAAGCTTTGTAAGAGGAATCGCCGGCAGCTACCATTCGGTGACGCCCCAGTAATATCCAGTTTATATATGTGTGTGTTTTTTTCTCTCAATTTCAGTAATTATTGTTGATATATAATTCACTCTCACTCATCCCACATA